>MJUU01005005.1:31915-46126 GCA_002080025.1 Modiolus philippinarum
AACAATTTTCAACACCGGTTTTGAAGTCGCAACATCAATATCTATTTGGAAACCAAATTTCATTGAAATTGGACAATGTTGAATTTTCCCGCCTTTTTATGCGGCCATTTTAAAAATGGCAGTCAACGAACAATTTTTAACATCAGTTTTGAAGTTGCGACATCAATATCTATTTGGAAACCAAATGTCATTGAAATTGGACAATGTTGAATTTTCCCGCCTTTTTTTGGTGGTTATTTTGAAAATGGCAGTCAACGAACAATTTTGAACACCAGTTTTGAAGTCGCAACATCAATATCTATTTGGAAACCAAATTTCATTGAAATCGGACAATGTTGAATTTTCCCGCCTTTTTTGGGGCAGCCATTTTTGAAAATGGCAGTCAAGGAACAATTTTCAACATCAGTTTTGAAGTCGCCACAGCATGGCAAACATTTCATCAGTTTACACTTGACCTTCATCTTCTAAAGTTTAAGGAATAAAAGATGAAAAATACGAAAATTTAAAAAAATTCGGTGAAAAAAGGGCAATAACTCCTACAAGGGTTTATGGATTTTCTTCAAAATTTCGAGGTGGGTATACCTTGATATGCTGAACATTTTTGCAATTTACACTTGACCTCTATCTGTTACACTTTTTGAAATAAAAAATAAAAAATGCAAAAATTTCGAAAATTTAACGGAAAAAGGGCTATAACTCCGAGATTAGTTTTCAGATTTTCTTCAAAATTGCAGGGCAGGTATATCTTGCCACGCTGATCATTTTTTCCCCGTCAGATTTTTTATATCTGTAATGGTTTTTGAGTTATCGGCCAAATACTGCAATTTACCCCCATGTTCTATTTTTAGCAACGGCGGCCATGTTGTTTGACCTACCGCCTAATCAAACACAATTTTGAGAAGCCATACTCTGGTGATGATTCAGGCCAAGTTTGGTTACATTTGGCCATTTGGTTTCAGAGGAGAAGATTTTTGAAATTGTTGACACATGGACGACGGACTCATAGTGATGGCAAAAGCTCACATGGCCTTTTAGGCCAGGTGAGCTAAAAAATAGACTTTTGAGATTTCCCCCTTTTGGGACCCATTTAACTCATTAACGGTACATGTAACATGAAATCCGTTGACATACTTCCCATTCCAAATTTCCTAAGGATCACACTGAAAGAAACCCCATCAAAATCCAATAAATAATAAATATTCTACAGCCCAATATATGAAAACACCTAATTTGGCCCTTTTTAAAAAAAACGGGCGGGGCCACAATACCCAAAACCAATCCCAACCTTCCTTTTGTGACAAGCAACATTATGTTAAAATTTCATAAGGATTGATCAACTAGAACTGAAGTTATCGCACGGAAACGAAGAGTCTACAGACGCCGACGACGACGCCGACAACGACGACGCCGCCAGTATCATAACAATATACGACCTCAAAAATTTTTTTGCGGTCGTATAAAAACATGGAATGGAACAATGCTTTTATTATTGTTCTTCATCTTGAAGTCACCATGAGGCCTTCAACAATGAGCTTTACTCATACCTAACAGTAAGTTCATGACGGCCCTAGCACAGGTTTGAGCCAAATTCATTGCTAGATGTCAAGCAATGCTACATCCATCTTTTTTCTCATCATGGATGCTGGATAGTCAACAAACATAAAATTAACTGGCAAAGTGTTCTTAAAATAGCTGTCATCTGTTGCCCGACAACAAACAGAAGACAATCACAAGATATAAACAACCACAGGGCATCATCAATAATAATTAAAGCAATGGATAAACACTTTTTCGCTTCATCTTGCAGAATGTGCACTTGGATGCTCTTAAAATTAAATCTATAGTTTTTCCATGTCAAGTTTACAGATGTTGTCATGAATAAGAGTTATATCCCTTTATGGATACTATTGTTGGTGCATGCAAGAGCAAGTGTTAGACATGCATGTATGTTTTTTTTCTGTCAAAGTCAAAGTGACATTTTTTTTAAATAAAACATTTCTTTAGAGTTGGTTGAAAGAAAGCAACCCTTTGTTTCCAATGAATTAATGTGTGTCTGGTATTAGTTTCCTGTCATACAATATGTTCTGTGTTGAAACATACATGACATAAGTGTTTTATTTTTCAAAACATGAAATTAATTAAAACTAAAAATAAAAATGTAAGGATTTTTACATAGAAACGACAGAGAACAAGAGGCTTTCAAGAGCCTGTATCACTCACCTGGACCATGGCTGACATAGATAAAAGGCATTTCCAATAGGAAAAACAAAACATAAAATTTAGCAGAATACTTTTTTTTCTTCTAAAATTTCAATATTCTTGTTTGGTTTCCATGGCGACTGAAAGATCCACCATCCATTACAACCCATAACAGAACAACACTCAAAAAAAATTTGGGCAGGGGTTACCCTTATAATCAAGGTAATACATAATGCTAAAATTGAAACATTCAGACCATAATTCAAATAAAAATTCAAAAATTTGGGCAGAGGTTCCCCTTAAAATCAAAAGGGCCAAACTAAAAACTATGTTCCAAATAGTGGCCATCTTGGATGAGGTATGGACCTGCCAGATACATTTTTTTGGATGGGACCTCCTAAGGACCATTGTGGCTTACAATGTAGTTTGGTTCTAATTTGACCAGTAGTTTCTGAGAAGAAGATCTTTGAAAGTATATTATAGGGTCCAATGTTAAAACTATGTTCCTGCTGGTGGCCATCTTGGATGAGATACGGACCATCTAAGGGCCATTGTGACTAAGTTTGGTCATAATTGGACTTGTAGTTTCTGAGAAGATCTTTGAACTTCTTTTCCATAGGGTCCAATGTTAAAACTTTGTTCCCGCTGGGGCCATCTTGGATGAGGTACGGACCTGCTGGATACCTTTTTTGGGAAGCACCATCTAAGGACCATTGTGACTAAGTTTGCTTATAATTGGACTGGTAGTTTCTGCAAAGAAGATCTTTGAATGTATTCCCATAGGGTCCAATGTTAAAACTATGTTCCCCGCTGGCGGCCATCTTGGATTAGGTACGGGCTTCCAGATACCTTTTTGGAAGGGACCATCTAAGGACCATTGTGACTAAGTTTGGTTATAATTGGACTGGTACATGTAGTTTCTGAGAAGAAGATCTTTGAATGCAATTTCCATAGGGTCCAATGTTAAAACTATGTTCCTCGCTGGCGGCCATCTTGGATTAGGTATGGACCTGTCGGATACCTTTTTGGAAGGGACCATCTAAGGACCATTGTGTCTAAGTTTAGTTATAACTGGATTGGTAGTTTCAGAGAAGAAGATCTTTGAATGTCTTTCCCATAGGGTCCAATGTTAAAACTATGTTCCCCGCTGGCGGCAATCTTGGATTAGGTACGGACTTGCCGGATACCTTTTTTTGAAGAGACAAGATAAGGACCATTGTGATTTAGTTTGGTTATAATTGGACTGGCAGTTTCTGAGAAGAAGATCTTTGAATGTCTTTTCCACAGGGTCCAATGTTAAAACTATGTTCCCCCCTGGCGGCCATCTTGGATTAGGTACGGACTTGCCGGATACCTTTTTTGGAAGGGACCATCTAAGGACCATTGTGACTAAGTTTGGTTATAATTGGACTGGTAGTTTCAGAGAAGAAGATCTTTGAATGTCTTTTCCAAAGGGTCCAATGTTAAAACTATGTTCCCCGCTGGCATCCATCATGGATTAGGTACGGACCTGTCGGATACCTTTCTTGGAAAAGACCATCTAAGGACCATTGTGTCGAAGTTTGGTTATAATTGGACTGGTAGTTTCTGAGAAGATCTTTGAATGTCTTTCCCATAGGGTGCAACGTTAAAACTATGTTCACCACTGGCGGCCATCTTGGATTAGGTACGGACTTGCCGGATACCTTTGTTAGAAGGGACCATCTAAGGACCATTGTGACTAAGTTTGGTTATAATTGGACTGGTAGTTTCTGAGAAGAAGATCTTTGAATGTGATTTCCATAGGGTCCAATGTTAAAACTATGTTCCCCGCTGGCGGCCATCTTGGATTAGGTACGGACCTGTTGCATATCTTTTTTGGAAGGGACCATCTAAGGACCATTGTGTCTAAGTTTGGTTATAATTGGACTGGTAGTTTCTGAGAAGAAGATCTTTGAATGTGATTTCCATAGGGTCCAATGTTAAAACTATGTTCCCCCCTGGCGGCCATCTTGGATTAGGTACAGACATGCCAGATACAATTTTTAAAGGGGACCACCAAAGGACTATTGTGACCAAGTTTGGTCCCAATTGGCCCCGTGGTTTCAGAGGAGAAGATCTTTGAATGAAAAGTTTACGACGGACGGACTACGAACGGACGGACGACGGACGCCAAGTGATGGCAAAAGCTCACCCTGGCATAGCCAGGTGAGCTAAAAATGACTTTATGCATAATATGAGGGGATGATTTTCAAAAATCTACATTGTGTATACAATTCATTCATACTTTCATCTTAATTGGCATATTTTTTTTTAAATATATATAAAATAAATAAAAATTTTGGGTCACCATTGATATAAGGAAAATAAATGATAAAACTTTATTTTGCTCTATGCATGTAGTGATATCATTAAGAAATTCTTTTATCAAATTATCTACCCTGTGCATTTTTTCTCTTCAGTAAATCCAGCACAAGATTTACAGCTCATGTGTTATAGTTCATTTTTTTAATGAAAGGTTGTAAAAGTGATAGGAAACATTTTGGAACTTTCTTCAGATCAAATATTTCTGTTGTAATTTTTTTAATCATGCCAATTGTACCAAACTGAATATGAACATTATGAAAATGGTGCGATAATAAATCTGTACCATGGCCACAAAGACACCTTAACCACATGTTGACCTTTTACACTACTCTGGGGATAACATGTAGATTGGTCCCAGTATAATGTTCAATTACAAGTAGAAACCAGAAGCTCCCCGGAGCCTATATCGCTCACCTGGCTTTCAGTTGCCACAATCAAGCTAACATTTACAGTTGAATTTCAGTCTCTCAAACTTTGGTAGAGCAAACACCACCATTAACTTGAAGCAGGGGTTAACAAATCCAATGGTCTGAGGTCCGGCACTTGGGAATTTAAACTATGGACGAGTGCATAATACCATTCAAAAAGTCCGACGGACCAGTGAAAAGTCAGAAAAAATATTTTATTTCATGTTTCAGGTCTTTACTTTTTCAGTAATCTTAGTCAAATTTTTAACTTGAAAACATATTGACTGCTCCTTACTTTCAAGTGTATTGAAGATCAAAGTTTTTTTTTGTCATTTATATGAATTTCTCGATTTGTTCTGTGCCTAGTGCAAGAACTGGCTTCAAATGTATTGTAATAAAAAAAGTCTCCATGATATTTGACAAGAAATTTGTATTAAGGTGGTACGGGGGTCTAAAATTTTGTCAGATAGAATTTTCTGATATTTTCATGATTTACCCTTTGTTGTTAGAGCATACGAAAAATAAAATAAAAATAAGGGGTCACTGGCCATATAAAAATGAAATATGAAATGTAAAAATCTGCTATTTTGGTTTAAATAATAGGGAAAATTAGCAAATTCTAACAAAATTTTAAATTATTTTAGTTACATCAGATTGAATTTTTTAAAATTTGGTAAATTTATAGCTAATATACTATCCTTCAATTTCCATGAAAAAAAAATGGGGGTCACCATACTAATTTTTGAATTAATCGCAAAAAAACACATTTTTAACTATATATTTCTATACAAATTAACTCCCCTTAATTAAACTGGAGTTAGCTGAAAGGTTCAATATTCTGCATGGTTACGCAATAAAAGTGACATATTTCATCAAACTTAACTATTACAAGACAATGGAAATGGTTTCGGCAGCGTTCCCATAGTGAATGCCATTTTTTTTTTGTCACATGCGCAAGAATGCGTACTACCTTAAGTCCCGTTTTTGGAACCCTCTTCACTTATCTATTGTGATACCCTAATGTTGTTGGCTGCCAACGGAAAAGGAGTTGGTAGAAGTTCTTTAATTTTATAAATGATATCAAATTTGGTATAGGCCAAAAATTATTCACTTTGCGGTGTTGGATTCTTTTAAATCCTGAATACCATTAATATGTAACCCTATGGGAAAAGTGAACAAAAATTTCCTCATGCTTCATTTGCTTCAAAATTTGGGCAAGTCTGTACGGACCACTGAAAATTTGGTCAGGACCAGTGAATTTCTTCGAGCTACAAGTCCTGGACCAGTAAGGTTTTGAAAATTTTTTTAACCCCTGACTTGGACTCTATTTTAAGTCTGATCATGTTTTACTATACTTCTTTGTTGGGCTTTTTTGACAAAAATTGTCTTGCTAAGGACCACTTTCGACACCAGTTTTGAAGTTGAGACATCATTTGGTAAATGGCAGTCAAGAACAATTTTTAACGCCATATCTTTAAGTTACGACATCAATTTCTATTTGGAAACCAAATTTCATTGAAATCGGACAATGTTGAATTTTCCCGCCTTTTTTGGTGGCCATTTTGAAAATGGCGGTCAACAAACAATTTTCAACACCGGTTTTGAAGTCGCAACATCAATATCTAGTTAGAAACCAAATTTTATTGAAATCGGACTATGTTGAATATTCCCGCCTTTTTTTGGCGGCCATTTTAAAAATGGCAGTCAACCAATAATTTTCAACACCAGTTTTGAAGCCGTCACAGCATTGCAAACATTTTATCAATTTACACTTAACCTTCATCTTCTATAGTTTTGGAAATTAAAGACGAAAATTATGAAAATTTTGAAAATTCTGTGAAAACAGGGCAATACATGTAACTCCTACAAGGGTTTTTTTGATTATCTTCAAAATTTCAGGATGGGTAGATCTTGGCATGCTGAACATTTTTGTAACGAAAAGTTGACTTCTATCTCTTATAGTTTTTCTGATAAAAAATTAATAAAGTTAAAATGTTGAAAATTTTACGGAAAAAGGGCAATAACTCCAAGATGGGTTTTCGGATTTTCTTCAAAATTGCAGGGCAGGTAGATCTTGCCATGCTGATCAATTTTACTCTATACAATTTTTGATATCTGAAACAGTTTTCAAGTTATTTGTAAAAAACAGCAATTTACCCCTATGTTCTATTTTTAGTAGCAGTGGCCATCTTGTTTGATCTACGGACTAATCAAACATAATTTTAAAACTTCATACCCTGGAGATGATTCAGGCCAAGTTTGCTTACAATAGACCATATCCCAGTTCTGGTATTCGGATTCACCAGTTGTTGTTTGTCCACCCTACGTATGTATACGTCACAAACGTGTCCGCCCCATGTAACCAAATTCATGACGTTTTAGGCTCTATGACATGACTTTTCTATACTGTGACGTACTGAAAAGTAGTCTGGTAAATCGTGATACCATACGTCGGATATGGTCTATTGGCTCAGCAGTTTCAGAGGAGAAGATTTTTTAAATTGTCGACGGACGACGCAAAGTGATGGCAAAAGCTCACATGGCCTTTTAGGCCAGGTGAGATAAAAAGAAGGGAAACAGGGAATGTGTCATAGAGACAACAACCAAAAGGGAAATAATAACAACTCAAAGTTTGTATATATATTTTTTGACAAACTGCACTACAAACATGATCACCACCTACAAACTGACCATTCTTTGCTGCTTGCATTTTCAGAAAGTGCTTGTACCCAACAGATTATAATGGGATACATGTACAAAAAATAAGTATTCACAAAAAGTGCTGATGATCTTTTGCCCAAAATTTGATTGCTAAATGCAATGCCAGACCACCTTACATCTGTAGAAAAGTGTATATTAAAGTGATATTACCTATAATATATTTATAATACATTGCTTCTTTTCTCAAGTTAAGATGTGCAATGTGACCAATTATAGAGAATCCTGCTATATTTACTGTAGGGTCAGGAATTATTGCTTTTAAAATATCTTGAGAGTTCCAGTTGTCATAACATAGTTCTAAATTATAATGTTGATAGCTTTCTAGGTTGATGTCATTCTCTTTAAAAAGTTGCAACTCCATCTGTGAAAAAGCATTTACTGATTGGTATTTTGCAGGGTTAAGAAGGAACAGCTTATGGGATTCTTTTTCCTCATCTGAATCATCAAGATCTGCAATAGCTTTAAGTTTAGGCATCCTCAGCATTGATGCCTTCATCTTATTTTTCATGATGCAAACTGACTTGTTTGGAATTTTAATTCCAGGGATTCTGCATTGCTTTTTAAATGCTGCCTTGTCTAGCTCTTTCATTCCAGCCACGTGTTGTGGAGGACTTAGAATGTCCTCTGCTTGACATTCCATCTGATCATTCATTACAAATCTACTTTTGCCATAAATGTCACTAAAATGTGAAGACAGTGGCCAATACAAGAAACTTTGGATACTATTCAGTGTTATCTTAGAAAGAAATCCATGGCTGTAAACTTTTAGTGTTGTCTTGCCATCTATTTTTACCCTGTATAGATTTTTCTGATTAGCAAGAGATCGCCTCAAAAACAAAGTCCTAAGAAGTTGTCTCAAAACCATTCGTGTAATTAGTGTTATCGCAAAATAAGATAACGTTTCCACGCATTACATTAACTACACTGTACACATGGTGAAATGTCTCCTACTTTCACATTGGAGAAAATGAAACAGGAAGTCGATACTTTTTGTATCTCCAAAAAGAGAGTTTCATGTGTTCTCTCACTGTCTTGTTGCATATTTTCATTGTGACATATCATGATATCATTTAGAAACTGTGAACAGACACATACACGTCTCTCTTAAAATCAGAACTCAAATTACTTAATAAGTCGTCTTGCTTGAGACGTATCTCCCTTCATATCACCATCAGCATGGATGATCAAGGCTGCCCAAGATGTAAAACAACAAAATACAGAAATCCATCTTTAAAACTACTTGTCAACATATGTGGACATTCGCTGTACGTGAATTATGCATTTTATTACACAAAGAATGCTTTTAATGTGCAATATTTCAATTTAATTACAGTAAATAAGTTGACAAAATTGGGAAAAGTCACAGGCATTCGTTTCTATCAATGGGATGGTCGTGTGACAAAGTATAAAGCGAGAATTTTGTTTTTAGCAATGGGAAGGTCGTGTGACAACGTATAAAGTGAAAATTTTGTTTCTATCAATGGGAAGGTCGTGTGACAACATATATAGCTAGCTATATACGTTGTCGCACGACCTCCCCAATGATAGAAACAAATGCCTGTGGGAAAAGTCCAAAGAATAGCACCTGAATTTGGTGGTAATGCACAGGAGTCAGAAATTTTATCAATATGTCATTTCAAGTTAAAAAAAATGAAGCCCCACACATTGAAGTTTCAGTAACATAGTGACTCACTACGTTCGTGAAACTTCAATGCGTGGGGCTTCATATTTTTTTGATACAATTTCCGACTCATGTGGATAATGTGATAGGACAGCCTACCTGCATTGTAGTAGGTAATAGATATTTAGCTAGTAAAAATCTACTGAGCTAACGGAATATTTCTTTAGGTCATTTGGTTAGGTGGCATGCTGAAGTGCTAGAGGTCCCAGGTTCGATTCCCGGAAGTGACATTGTCAATTTTATAAGGAGATTCATGCTCTCTGGTTACATTTGGCACCCAGCTAAAAACCCACGGTGGTTAGAAGGAGCTAACTAGGGTTTGTGTGTGAGATTTGTGTAAGAGTCGTATAATTACATAGCAAGTATGATGACTCTCGAAGTGGGCGAAGTGTGACAGGACAGCCTACCTGCGTTGCAGTAGATAGTAGATATATAGCCAGTAAAAATCTAATGAGCTAACGGAATATTTCTTTAGCTCATTCAGTTAGGTGGCTGGCTAAAGTGCTATAGCTATAGAGGATCCTGGATTTGATCCCGGGGGTGACACAAGTTTGGCAATTTTGTAAGGAGATTCCTGCTCTCCTGTTACAATAAAAAGACAATTCAGAGTTTATATGTTGACATTTCTTAAGAAAGATGTTTCTATTCAGGAAATTAACAATACCTGGACATTTAAGCACTGAAATTTAGATTAAAAGGTTGGGAACACTCTCCCAAACAGGTAGTTCTATTTAACACAAAACCTTTCATTTATCATGGTGTTCTATGGTATCACAGTACTTGATGTTTTGGATCTGTGCAACTTGACAGGTTTACAGAATTCCTTGTATTTGTTGGTTCCTCTTGCCAAAATCTTTCAAAGTGATAAAACTGAGATAGGCTCAGTGCTTTAGTTTTTGTGTTGTATTGGTAAGGCCAAAATTAAAATTTTGTTTGTTTTCCCTTACCCTACTGGTCCTAGAAAAATGGCCCTACTCAAATAATTTTATTGACTTTTTCAGTAAAAAAGTTTTTTTTACTCAAATTTGGATAAAAAACAGTAATTTCTAACCTCTACTTAGTAAAATTTATAAAAAAAATTTACTTCCAACCTTCCTACTGAACATTATTAAGTAAGTTCGGGTAAGGGGAAACAAACATTTTTTTTAATTATGGCCTAGTGTTTGTGTGTTTGGTAGATTTGTAGTGTCTTTGATCTTCCGTCTTCTGGTGTTCTTGCTTTTGCCTTGTCTCTGGAATTCGATTCATGTTATCTTGTGCTTTGTTCCTTCGGTATTCTACTGCCTTTGCTTTGATAAAACAAATTCTTCGTGGCTCCTGTGTATGATTATTGCTTAAATGAATTTTTGTTCATTATTTTATATAAAACGAGAAAGATTATCAAGATATTTTCATAAAGTATGTTGGTCAGATATATGTTCTTACATATAACAAAATGAATTGATTGGTCAAACACCTTGCCCTGTAAAATGAACTTTGTAAATATCGAGATACATGGGCATGTGACCTGCTAAAAGTGATGAATTTAAAATCTAAAATATAACATTAAAGTTACAAAAAACACATAGCAAAATAAAAGAATAGAAACAATAGAAAGATCGACCTATATATTTCCGCAGATCTCTTGTCCTTAAGTGGTTCGTGATAGATTTGTCGACCTTTCTATAGTTTCTACTATTTATTTTGCTATGTATTTATTGTAATTTTATGTTGTATTTTAGATTTTTAAGTCACAGAACCCACAATGTCATAGGAAGAGAGTATAATGTCTATATTTATAATTTTCATTGGTTATTTACATTTTATAAAATTTTTGTTGAAATGTTAGCTTGCATTCTGAGAAAAAAATTGTTTGGATGGCAAGATTGGTTATTTTTTTTTAATCATGATGGCTCAATATTTTTAGCCAGGATTTTGTGATAAGAATGTCATTGGGACACAAGAAAATGGTGTTTTTAGCATAGGTTATCTGGGTTTTGTTGAATTTTAATGGGATTGGCAAAAAAATGGACTTTTAAATAGATAAAAACACAAACTTCATTATACTTGATTCAACATGAATCCGATTTGAACATGATAAAATATAAAGGGCAGCTCATTCACACATCATATATCATTTGTAACCTTCAAATAATTACCAAGTTTTCTTACAAATTTTCCTGGACCTGGATTTTTGAAATTTTGAAATTTGCTTATTTTAATGACAGAAAATTGGGATGATACCCTGTTTATGTCTTTCCTCTGCAAATTCAATTTCATTTTTAGCTCACCTGACCCAAAGGGTCAGTGTGAGCTATTAGCATCACTTGGCATCCGTCGTCCGTCCGTCCTTTAACTTTTCACATTTTCATCTTCTTCTCTGAAACCACTGAAGCAAATTCAACCAAACTTTACAGGAATGATGTATGGAAGGTCCTTCACAAAGAATGCTCATTTCGTTCCGATCCGATAAAAAACCTGGCCGCCAGCACGGAACTTAGGTTTAACATAGGACCCTATTGGAAAAATCACATTTTCAGCAACACCTCTGAAACTGCTGAAGCAAATTTAACCTAACTTTACAGGAATGATGTACTAATGGTCCTTTAGAAAAGATTGTTGATTTTATTCTGATTCCACAAAACAAAAACATGGCGCCAGCATGTAACATAGTTTAACAATGGCCCTATAGGTAATTCACATTTTCATCTTCTCCTCTGGAACCACGGAAGCAAATTCAATCAAGCTTTACAGGAATGATGTATGGAAGGTCCTTTACAAAGGTTGCTCATTTTGTTCTGATCTGATAAAAAACATGGATGCCAGCACGGAACTTAGGTTTAACATAGGACCCTATGGGAAAAATCACATTTGCATCAACTGCTCTGAAACTGCTGAAGCAAATTCAACCAAACTTTACAGGAATGATGTACTAAATCTCCTTTGCATACAAAGATTGCTCATTTTATTCTGATTTGACAAAAAAACATGGCCGCCAGCACGGAACATAGTTTAACATTGGCGCTATGGGAAATTCACATTTTCATCTTCTGCTCTGAAACCACTGAAGCAAATTCAACCAAACTTTACAGGAATGATGTATGGAAGGTCCTTCACAAAGATTGTTCATTTTGCTCCGATCCGATAAAAACATGACCACATTTTCAACATCTGCTTTGAAATTATTGAAGCAAATTAAACCAAACTTTACAGAAATGATGTATGGAAGGTCCTTTACAAAGACTGCTCATTTTGTTGGGATCCGACAAAAAATAGCTCCCAGCATGGAACTTGGTTTAAAATGGTACCCCAATATGAAAACATCTTGTTCATCACATATGCTGAAATTATTGAAGCAAATTCAGTAAAACTAAGATTGCTTATTTTGTTTTGATCTGATAAAATCAAGACCTCAAGCACAGAACATATTTAACATAGGAGCCTATGAGATAAACATCACTCTCATCACCTGTTGTAAGCATTTTTGTCAGGTGAGCGATTAAGGCTCAGTATCTGAGCCTCTAGTTTGGGGTCTAATCATACCTGCCAACTTTCACGATTTTGGCGTGATCTACACGATTTTAACCTTCTGTCACGATGTCACGATCATGAAACAAAAATTTGGCATAAAACACGATTTGAAGAAATTCGCACGAAAAAATGTTTGTTTACACGATTTTGGTTGTTGAAAGGGAGATAATCCAAATTCTCGAAAGGGAGTTAACCATATTCTCGATATTAGCCAATCAGAATCGGGTTTACATCTATCACGCGATATTGGAGTGAAAAACAGCTGATTGGAGCCGGCATATAAACAATCGTAAATATGACCAGTTTGGTTGATTTTTTGTTGATTTTAAGGCTTCGGCTACATAAATAAAGTTATGTTACTGGAACATAAATAAAGTTATGTAACTGGATGGACCACCGGCAATCATAGTGAAAAGTTCTTGAGTTATGAATCAAGGTTCACAATCCCTGATACAACAAGCTGCAAGCACCACTCTTGACAGTTCCGTGGTTGGCTATGCCAGTGACTAGGTCGTTGCAAGTTCCCCATTCTGTAGAGTTTGCATAGTTGAACTGAGTAGCCTTAACAACGTTAACAAACATATTGGTACTGCAATGCACAAAAGGTCACTCAAAATCCCAGAACACCACTCTTTTGACTGAAACAGAAAAGGCAAAAAATATTTAAAAAATATAATGCTTGCTTTATTTATAGAAGAATGGAATAAAAGGAGAAATACAGTAAATGTACATCAGACAAATAATAAAGGATAGAGAGAATGGTTTCATTAACAAGCTTACAATCTTTAATTTTCCCCAAAATAGTCAACTCTAAATTCAAATAAGAGCAACATAATGATGAACAGCAAGCACTGCTTTTTGTTTCCCTTTAACAGTTAAAACTAAGTTAAAATTTAACAGAACATAAAACACAAAATGGTCCAAACAGTTCACAACTGATTTATTTGACCAAAAATACTTAAGAACCAACAGAAATGCCCAAAAACACAATAAAAGAGGAATGTCTTGCCTCCCTCAATAAAAAGTAATATCTTCTATAATACTTGATAAAAAAGAGCATCAAGTATTAGACAAAAAACTTCACGCAAAACGCTGCGAACTCTCACACGACTGAAAAGAAAGGTCACGCATAAAAACCCCCATGGAGATTTTCAAAAGTTGGCAGGTATGGGTCTAATTCAAGTTTAGTAATTGGTTTTACAGACAAAAACAGTACTGGTATGAATTGCAAAAACAATACATATCATTAAAAAATACATAATTATATATGAGTATACTAAAACATATAGTTTAGGTAATTTTTTTTTCCTGACTTATAATTGTAATGAATATTCTTTTTTTTACAGG
>MJUU01005006.1:20126-52792 GCA_002080025.1 Modiolus philippinarum
AACCTAGTGTCTTGCCTGCTCACTCCACTATCACAATAATTTGGCACATATTTAATGTGGTTGCTAAGAATTCTAAGAAATAACTGGTTTTTGAGAGTATCAGGAAATTTATCAAAATTGGAATAAAAACTTCGAAATCTAACAATTGAAAATACTTGTTTTGACTAAAATTCCTTCAAAAAGCATTGTTGCTAATTAGAATTCCTAAACATAGGTAATCAACGATTACAGAGTTCGCCTCGTTATGGCACGTTGTCGCAGCAACAAAATTTTGCCTGGATGCTGACATACTATCAAAATTGCATGCATATGGTTACCTGAACCAACAATGTACAGTTACTGAGCTATGAACTCAGATGTATACATTAATGTAAGTCATTCATGCATAAAATGTAGGTTTAAGTGACCTAATTTTGTCTGAATGCTGAGCTACCATCACAGATGCATGCACATGTACATGCAAGATGATCCTACCATGTACAATACCTGAGATCTGATCCCTGACATGAACTTGAATGTAAGTCACTAAAGACAAAAATGTATGTCAAAGTAACCCAATTATGCCTGGATGCTGACCTACCATCAGAGATATCAACTCGGATGTAAACTCTAATGTAAGTCAGTCAAGCGGAAAATGTAAGTCAAAGTGACCATATTTTGCCTGGATGCTGACCTACCATCAAAGATGCATGCATGTGCAAGGTTAAATGATCCTACCATGTACAGTGACCGAGATCTGAACTCGGACGTAAACTTGAATGTAAGTCACTCAAACAGAAAATGTAGGTCAAAGTGACCCAATTTTGCCTGGATGCTGACTTACCATCAGAGATGCATGCATGTGCAAGGTTAGATGATCCTACCATGTACAGTGACCGAGATCTGAACTTGGACGTAAACTTGAATGCAAGTCACTCGAGCAGAAAATGTAGGTCAAAGTGACCCAATTTTGCCTGGATGCTAACCTACCATCAGAGATGCATGAACATGCACAGTTAGATGATCATACTATGTATAGTTACTGAGATATGAACTTGGATGTAAATTTAAATGCAAGCCACTCAAGCGTAAAATATAGGTCAGAGAGACCTAATTTTCTTTGAGGCTGCGAGATAGCCCAATATGCACCTGCATGCAAAGTTTGATGATCCTACCCTGCATAGTTACCAAGATATATATATTTAGTCTGAAGCTGTGGTATGATGAGTTGTGCCGTTTCTCCCCTTTTCAAGTCCATCACTCATCTACTTCCTGTTTGCCAATATATCTATTAGGTGAGGGCATCCGTGTCCCATGAACACATTTTCTTTCATTTCAAAAATTAAATTGGGATTCAATAATGGATTGTACTGAATATTGGGCTAAAATTTCATTGATGTTGATTATGATTTGAGAAAGTTATTGATGTTTTAAAAAAGTTTAATATTAGGGTTAACCAAAAGTTTAAAACGACGATATCGATGACAACGGAATCTATGATCGCTATGCACATTCAGGAAGCAGTTGTAATACATAAGTAACTTATCAAATATAAACTCCTTTGAATGCCTTTGAATGATGCCAAACAGGAGGAGAAAAGCTTTTTGGACCTTTGTACTTGCAAGCAAAAAGACAGTGTCCTACAGTACTGAGAAAAAGGTTTGAAATAATATCTTTGGTGTATTAAAAACTTACAATATCATTACTCAATTATAGATATTCAACTCTATTTTTACTTTGAATTTAGTATAAATCTTTCTTTTATCTTCAAATATTTTTTTAATTGAAAACTAACCAAGGAATGTTATCCTCAAGATGCTAGTAGTATCAAATTGTGTGGATTACAAACTGCAGTTCTATGAATACCCAATTAAAATTAAGTTTTGTTCATCCACAAGCCTTTATAAATGCAATAGGAAGTTCTGTATTGAAAGAAAAAAAAAGAATTCCATCCATTTTGAAGTTTTACATTTACGTAAGGTTAGCAAGTGTACAGAATTACTCTATACAGAATAGAAATCGATTTTTTTCCTGAAAAATTTACATATGCATAAGTTCCTAATCAATATTGAGTTTTTCTTCTCAATTTCTTTGCAAGGATTAAGCACTCGTTCAACAGATATCTATACATTAGTAGGACTCCTGTAAAATTGTTTATTAATAACGTAACACAAGATCAATTACTTTTTTTCCATAAAGATCTAAATTGGATTTTTAAAAGTGTATCCCGCCCTTATTAAAACTTATAAAATATGATTAAAATATTCAAATGATTTGAGCAACTCAAAGAGATAATGTGGGTAATTTTCAAAAGCGTGGTGAAATTAATTCCCTAATTTGGGTCATAATCTTCAATATGGAGGGCAAATTTGATATTTAATAGAATATTAAGGCTTAAAAACCAAGGAAAATAGATAGTTGTGGGATAATATTGATATAACTTGGAAATATGCATGAATTCTCACTGAATTATAATACTGCTATTAACAGGTAACAAAAACAGAATTACTGCCAGAAAACATTCCCACAGACTTGTCATTATTTGTGTGTGTCAAAAATCTACCCTTTTCCTAACTAGACATTTAAGTTTGAAGTTTAAAATGAAATATTAAATTCATAAATTTACATTTATATTACAAACTAATTACAAGCACACATGTACCTTACTATATACAATAAGCACATAAATTTTCAATTATCAAAGTTGAAGGGACATATTTCCAGGACTAGTAAGACCACTGAACCTTAAATTGAACTTGGCCTAAATTTTGTTGTTACTAGAGCTGTCGAAAAAGCCAGAGTTAATACCCCCTTGCATTTGCATTTGAGTACAAAGGCATGTCATTTTGAAATTTTGACCTCCAACCACATAGTAACTGGTAAGTAAATCTAACAGAAATAAAGCCTGTAAGCTATGAAGTTGCATGTATTATTCTCTTCAGATCATATCCGCTACTTCATATAAAGGGTAATACATTAAATAATACAAGGACGATTTAACGAAGCTCCTGACACAAATTGAAATAGAGTTTACTATCATAAAGGTGGAAGGTCAAAGTCAAGGTCACGGTGACCTAAATTTGGTAGGCCACACATCACCTTCCCATGATGCACCTACATATCAAGTTTGATAATAATTGGTGCTACTTTACAAAAGTTCTGCTCCGGACACGAAATGTACATAGTTTTACTATCATAAAGGTCAAAGGTCAAATTCAAGGTAACAGTGACCTAAATTTTGCATGGGACAACATTGTCTTCCCAAGTTGCATCTACATACCAAGTTTGATAATCCTAGGTGCTATGGTAAAAAAGTTCTGCTCCTGATACGAACTGTACATGGTTTTACTAACATAAATATCAGGTATGAAAAATATATTGAAATATCTATTCATTCTGTCGATTCATATAGTTGGAAAGAAAAACCTAGTGTGTCATTATGCTTGTTAAATGACACAAAAAAAATATGGAAATCTGTATTAATATTGTCTTTACAAGATTTGACTTCCCACATAAAACCATATAAAACAAAGGCAGCGCAGTCATATCATATTGTTACAAACTGACTCATAACTGACATCAAACTGAAGCCTTTATGACACAGGGCCAATATAATTATGACAGGGTTAACTAATGTTGTTCTTTGATGACATAGACAGTTATAGCTAAACTGACCAAACATAGAGAAAATGGAATAAAAACAAGGCCATTATATTTGGCCCAGGATGATAGGGGTTAAAACAAATGTTCTATTTGAAGTGACAATTGAAACCAACAAAATTTCAAAAAGAAAATATTTGATGAATTTCTAATACCAATAATTGATCCCTCTTAAGATCATTAATATATGCAACCTTTTGACTTTCTTTGTCATTTATCAACAAAGATATGAACCAGCTAAAAATCAGTGAATTTTCAAGATTTATTATTTCGAGTAAACAAGCTATTTTGAGATTTGTCAAGCTCCTCATGTTTTTTGTATTTCTATCAGAACTTGGATTCCCCAGGTTTATCTATTTGAAAGAATTAAAATTTTTTGACCATGGATGTCTTAATTTTTTCCCTATAACTTCATTTAATACACCTTTATAAGCACTCTGTAAAAATTTCATTAAATCATATTTTTTTGTCACATTCATTCATAATCAAATATTGCTAATGTTAAACTTATGAAAATTCAGTTCAATTTCCACAACAAGAATAAGCTGATTAAGAAATTTCTAACATCCAGATTTATAAATTTTCCCAGTATTTAAAAGCTAGGCAAGCTGGCTAAGGCCATGTCCTACGAAAAGATCAGGATGACATTTGTGAAACTGCCCTCTTCTTGACACCTGAGAGAAAATGAAAAAGAGGAAGATCTAAAATAACCTGGAGATGCACAGTTGAAGCTGAGGCTAAAGAACATCATGAGACCTGGGGCACATTACAGATACTTGCCAATGACAGACAAAAATGGAGGAACTTTGTTGCTGCCCTACACGACAGTGGCCAAAAGAGCAGTAAGTAAGTAAGTAAGTAAGTAAGAAAGCAATCTGAACAGCTCTTAATCAAAACTTTTATTTGATCAGATGTGCAAAATTTAATAATGGGTCTGATTTTAAATTGGTACTTACATTTTCTCCACTGACAAATGGTATGTGTAACAAGGAGATTTATTTTCTGCATAGATCTAAACAGAAATTTCACAGCAAGTGAGAACAAATGTTTCAACATTGGTCAGGCAATGTGAATTACAGAAATAATATTAAGAAATTCTTTAAAATTACTCAGGATTCATGCTTCCTTAAATGTGTCTTATAAATGAAAATGAGTAAATCATTCAAATTCATTTTAATGGATAAATCATGAGGAGTTCAGAAGGTGGTGTAAATGTAGTGCATCATCTAAAACCGGATATAAAAATTTCAGAATAAAATCAGGGTTTTGGCCAAAATTTGTCTAAAAATTTTGGACCTAGCTCTGCTCTCAGTGCTCTGCCACTTATTTCCCATAGATACCCTTCTAAATTCAAACCCTGTTGACTACTTATGTTCTTTTTCGATGTATGAAATATTTTATGGGCAGACAATATTCTTGTTTTTGTACATATTATTTTTTAGCTAACACACTTCTCCATATGCAATAAAAATTATACAAATCTTGTCCATTAATTAATATCAGCCTACAACTTGTTTTATTTCTAAGTTATGTGAAATTTCAATCAAGGTATGCTAATTTGCATAAAATTCTAATCAACGTAAACAAAGCAATAAAACATTTCAATTAACTATTTATTACAATACATCCTCCAATGAAATTGACAATCATCTCCGTCACATGACATATTAGGTTTGAAAAGTACAAGGTTCCTCATATTAGAAAAAACACATCATCGTTTGACAAGATGTGGACATTATGTCACGCTCTTTTAATTGTTGAACAATGTCAGGTAGTGCATGTCAAATGAAATTTATTCAACGATTGATAAATTCTGTTTGCATACTCGGCAGAATCGAAAATTGTTTGACATCGTAGGCTATGATACATAAATGCTAATTGTCTGACATTGTAGGCTATGATACATAAATGCCATCATACAATTATTTTTTTTCATGGATTTTCTAGTTGAATGAACTGAACATGGATTCTAAATTTTTGTAATTAGAATATTACGTGTTCTATTCAAATTCAAAAGTTCAGTATTAAAAATAATCGACTTTTTCTTCTTCACTACTTCAACTTTACTGTATAGATATGAATTCATAAGATAAACATATCATTGTAAACAAGATATCATGCTAAGAATACCTAAACCAGAAGTAATAGTATAATATCAATGCACCACCAACGGAAGTTGCAGTGCAACAGATCCGAAAATTGGTAACAAAGAATAAATCAATAGCATCATGTCAAACATGAGGTTGCATCCGTTGTCGTGCTAGGTATACCCCCACTCGTTGAAATAAATGGGCCCAGCAGTAGCTGAGAAAAGTGCGACGAAAATTTTCGCTATGTTCAATAAAGGGGGAAAAAATGGCCAAGTCCCACCAAAAGGGAAGTTGATATCATAAGGCAACCAAAATGGGACACGATGTATTCCCTCTATATTTAAAGTCAAATACCAAATTTGAAATAAATCCGCCCAGCAGTAGCTGACAAAAATGCGATAAACTTAGGACGAACGGACAGACAGATGGACAAGGGTATTCCAGTATACCATCCACTCACGATTGGGGTATAACAATTCAAATAGGTCAAGAATTTACAGATGAAATTTCTTATTTTGAAAATAGACTGTTGGAAAAGAAAAGTACCTCAGGTATATTTACCTGCAAAGCATTAGCAAAGACTTATATTACTTAGTATCATCTGTTTCTGAGACAAAGAAATAGTGGGTAAAACAAGCATCAAAACATTTTGATTTGTCGATGATGTACACAGTAACATAATTGGCTGAAACCAATTGTTTGCACACCAAAATTTGTAACAAACTAGAGCTGTCGCCAAGTAGCAACCAGTTACTCTCTCCTGAATTAACCCTAAATCAATAAGGCAAGTGCAAATTTTTTTTTTTTTTTTTAGTGTGTGTGGACAGAATACAAGTACTGACATCATAATATATCTCCCTTTTTTCAGAAAATGTACAAAGGTGAATTTTCTCAATTTCATTATTTCAAGCAACAACCACATCTCCATGTGACCAGCCCTAAAATCATTTCTGTAGGTGGTAGGCAACCTTTCTGTAAGTTTCATCCTATTTGAGACACTTTTAATTGTCCTGCCTTTTTTCAGTTTCCATGGCAGTATCAGCCATTCTGGAAATTCTCAGCCCAAAAATCATTAGCATTTCTACGGGTGCTAAACAACTTTTCAGTAAAGTCTCATAGCATTTGAGGCACTTGGAATTTCCCACCTTTTTTCAATTTCAATAGCAATGGTGGCCATTTTGAAAATTCAAAAAGAATAGTTTGTAATGTAAGATAGATTCCTTTGAAGTTGTTGAAATTTGCTAGCAAAGTTTCTGAAAAACATCAAGAGTTGTGATTTTATTCGTATGGATGGACAAAGTTAAAACAATATATTCCCCTCAACTTTTTGCCACATGGACAAAAAAAATCACTTCTAACTGCAAGATTTCGAAATGTCAATTTGCATGAAATGTAGGATAAAATTCAACAAAATCCATTCTGCTGACAGTGGTGTTAACCTCCATACTATTGATTAATTGAAGATTGAGCTGCAGAACAAAGAGACAGGGACATAAAATAATTCACTATGAGTTAATTTTACAGTGGGTTCAGGTGACATAATAATATACTTAAATTAAACTTTAACATAACAATTCAAGTCCTACTCAAAATGTATTTCATAAAAGATCAAATGTTACTTTTAGCTTTAATTTATGAACTTGATAACTTTGTTAAAATTTTGTTTCAATTACATAAAATCAAAATACAATTCATCTATTGTTAAAACAGCAGTACAAAGGAACAACTTCTATACATCATTACAACATAGAGAATAACGGTACTCTTAATGGTGAGACAGAATTAATCATCATGTACTACGATGGGGCTTGGTATTAAGTAATACATTCATTTCAGATTCAAAAGTAACAGTATTCTTTCAATATGAATTGTTGGTTGAGTTAATTTACACCCAAATTAAAAGTGAATTAAGTAATACACCAATCTAGACTTGTTTTGACATAGTAAACGCTTATTTGATACGAGACATCTTCAATTACAGTAAAACAATCATTGTTCAGAGTATCAGTTTAACAAGAGGCTCCCGAGAGCCTGTATCACTCACCTGGGGCATGGCTGACACAGACAGTCCAAATAACCATAATAATAAAGGGTCTAATTTTCAGGTATGTTAATAGACCTTGATGCTATTTGCTTCAAAGTTGAGCTATATTTCCTGATGGTTACCATTTTTGATATGATGAAGACTTACTGGTCAACTTTTTTGAAGGGGATCAACTAAGGACTATTATGAACAAGCTTGGTTCCAATTGGCCTAGTAGTTTCAGAGAAGATATTTGAATGTGTTTTCCCATAAGGTAAAATGTTAAACTAAGTTCCCAAATGTTGGCAATCTAGGATGAGGTGAAGACTTGCTGGACATTTTTCAAAGAGGACCAACTAAGGACTACTGTGATCAAGTTTATTTCAAAATTGGCCTAATAGTTTCCCTTAGGGTACGATGTTAAAACTTAAATAAGTTAAATTAACATTGCTTAAGTATTGAAGCATTAATCTAAAATTCAAATAATGAATTTGACAATGCCTTGTTTGAGTATGGTACTTTCTACATCCTATGGAAATATGCAATATAATAGTCACTAAAAATATTAACATAGTTCAAATGTCCCTGCACACTCAAGTTTTTCCTTTATACAATGTAGGTACCATGTAAATACATATTTATGGGCCTGTGTTCATACAGATATCGATTTTTGTTCCTCCCAACAAGTCATCCACATTAAAAGTCATCCTCATTAAAAGGCTTCAAAGATCCCCAAGTTCTCTTAAACCAGAACAATTGTGACAGCACTATAGGCTTTTTATAATTTTTAAGAATTCAAATAATTAATAACTAGAAATTACTGCATGGCTTCATAAATAACAGAATAAATCTGAAATATGGTCATTGGAAATTAGTATACTAGTGATGCATTAACATAGTGAGTATGTAGTTAATTTGTGGCCATCAATTCAACAATAAATCCTATCAAATTTCAACTTCAAATATCTTCATTCTAGTGGAAATATAATATTAGACACTATAAAATACATTTTCAAAAACCTGGGAAATGCTTACAAAAGTATTGTGTATGCACAATTTATTCCATTTATTGTATAATAAATGATGAGGAAATTTTCATGTTCAATACTTAAATCGGTATACAGCACTCCCTCATTATATCGCCCCTCTTAAATGGCAGTCCCTCACTTGTTTTCACCCACTTTTGTCCACTTCTACAAAAGCTATTTAGTTTTATAAAATTTACTCCTTCTGTATATCAACACCATCACGCCACACCAAAATTTTATGTTAAAAAGGTGGCCATATATCAAGGGTGTATGTACTGTACTCTGAAAATTATCTTGCTCTGCAAAATTAACAGATAGACAATTCATATATCTAATTTCACAGATGACAAACAAAAATTAAACTGATATTAAAATTATGCTATTTGTAGATCATGAATATTGTAAACTTGGTGAATTATTCAAATTTCAAATGTTTGCTATATTCTACAAAAATGTCATAAAAATTGTTTATCTAAAATATCGCAAAATGTCATAAAACAAAACCATGGCACTATGGTCCGATTATAATTTACATCAGACAATTATGGAGTCATATCAGGATTCAGACCAGCAGCTCCTTTGATGTAGTGGCAAACCTAAGACAACTTTCCCGATGATGTGACACGGGTGAATAGTTTCCATAATTAATCCGCGATGATAAATAACGTTTTATGTCAAGATTAATGAATTATTGAAGTGGACCAATTCAGCTGATGCGGCTAAACGATCGGTAAAATCTATATTTGTTTACGGGACGTATTGCAAAGCTGTCATACTAATAAAGGATCCCAGAATATCAAAAAGAGACAAATAAATGATAACAATAAGATAGTATATGGTTTCAGTCAGGTTTTTATCATTTCAGCACATCCAAAATGACTATTGTAATTTTTCAGATATTGACAACATTGGGAATTTTCACTATGTACAGAAGATATTGTATTTTATAATGAATTATGCAGCCAATAGCAATTACAGATCGATTAAAACATTCAGGTAACATCTCACGAGTACAGTTACGAGAAATGTCATGCAACTGACAATATTTTTCCTCAGGTTCAGTGACTACAAGTGTATTTTATTCCATCTATACAATTGGCCAATCTTTTTGTAATATTCCAATCCCTAAAATACTTACACATGTAATTACTATTATATATTTTTATAGATTTTTTATTATTTAAGCATCAATTATCTTTATTCAGAGAAAAATATCTTCATTTATCAAATCACACCTAAAATAAATATTATGTAAAGTATGTGCCAATTTAAATTTAATTTTGTTTAAAATTTTCTTAAAAAATAACTACATCTCATACTTTAATAATTCCCTCAAAGTTAGATCCTTATAAATTCATAATATACTGTGAAGATTTGAAATTTAAAATACTTATAAAACAGTACCGTCTATTTCTTATTTATTATGTCCACAGATAATTAACTTATTCCAGTTTTTTGTGCAGCAAATTGATTTTTCCAAATAAAACAATAGATGTTTATTACAAAGATAACATAGAATTGCAGCAGTTTCTACAGAAGGGTAATCTGTCAAACATAGATCTTAGTACAAAGTTAAAATCTACAAATGGTATTCTGAAATTCAAACAAGGAAGCTGTATCAAAAACTGTTTTTCTACATCAATGAGATGTTTTATTATTTTGAAAAATGTGTATCTGGTGAGCAAATGTTAACTCAATATAAACTAGAGCTGTCACCGAATGGCAACCAATTATGCCCCTGCATTGGAACCTGAATCAATATGGCAAGTGCATATTTACTTGTGTGTTGACACAATACTGGTGTTGACACAGTACAAGTATGGACACAATGATATGTCTCCCCTTTTTCCAAAATATATGAAAGGGAAGTTCTGAGCCCGAAAATCAGTTCTATGGGTGCTAGGCATTTCATCCATTTTGAGGCACTTTGAATTTTCCCGCCTTTTTCAGTTTCCATGTCAATGGCAGCCATTTTGAAAATTCTGAGACCTAAAATCATTTCTATGGGTGCTAGACATTCTTCTGATAAAGTTTCATCAAATTTGAGGCACTTTGAATTTTCTCGCCTTTTTTCAGTTTCCATGGCAACCGCGGCCATTTTGAATATTCCAAAAGATATGTGTTTGCACATCTACTTATTGTAAGTTAGATTCCTTTGAAGTAGTTGGAATTTGTTTGCAAACTTTCTAAAAAAACATGAATAGTCGTGTTTTTCATTCGTATGGACAGACCGACAGACGGACGAATGGTGAACGGTCAGACAAGGGTAAAACAATATGTCCCCGACTTTTTGTCGCGGGGGCATAAAAATTAGTACCGGTAATGTTGCATTGCATAATACCCTGCCAAGTTTTACAAAATTTCTTATTTTCAAGGGCATATTACTCCAGAAACCCTTGGACCTCCGGACCATAAATTGAACTTGGCATGGGGGTATCACATAATACCAGGCCACTACCCACTACATGTGGTGAGGTATTATAATTATGTATTCTTTTAAAAGCATATTGTAATGGAGCTGATGACCATACAATGTTCATGACCCATCTTTTATTTCAAAGAACTTAAATTTTTCTAGATAAGTCTTAATTTTTTCATGGGAAAATCTTTATGACATTAGGCAGGCTGGCTGCCTGGTATTTCCAACTCAGATCTGGTAGACAATGTGTTATTATTTGATAAACCTTATACTTTTTTTAATTGTTATTTGGTTTTTTGTGGCTTTATTATCAATTTTTTTTCTCCATATTGTTTCTACAGAATCTTGAATTCTATTCTTTGATTGGTTTCAGTTGACAGACATCCTCATGGAACATTTATATTTCCAAGTTGAACATCACTGTTAATATTTTTCAGACAGACTATTTACTACATTATCTTTATTTTGATTGACAGATTTGATATTTTTCTTGTGGTCTGCATAGTTTTCTAGACTGAAAAAAAAACTGGAACAAACATCAAAACAAAATACAAAGTTGAATGCAAACAAAGGACAAGACAGAAAAAGATTTTTATCAAATTAGTCTAAATAAATTGCTATTTGGTAACTGCACTTTCAATTCAATTTCACAACACTTAGCCTGAAACTCTAGATCATGCTTAAATGGTCGAAAGTATAATTTTGAAACATTAAGCCTGAAACCTAAGATTGTGTCTAAACACATTGTTCTGAGAGTAATTTCCTGTGGTCAAATACATTTCATGTTTCACTTGGCTAATGGTGCCGTAAAAGTTTGCCGAAGCAGTCTAAAATGGGCCTTTTATTTCCGGACCACTATTTACGACTCTCTAATGTATAATGACGTGTATAAATGAATCAACTCGTCCATTTCCTGGGGCCATTTACAGACAAAAGCCATAAACAACGTCAAGATAAATCCAGTCATGCCTTAATGATACAGCTTCCTAATCTGACAACTCCATGATGAGCTTATATTAATATCATAATTAATATAATAGTCCAATGCTAAATATCAATATTTATTTGATCAATATAGAAACAAAGACAATGATTGACATTAGATGGTGGAGTTCATCAATGCGGTTAAATGGACAGAAAATCACAACTAATTGGATTTATTGGTTTGTTGTATTTGTATTTATCATAAGAATGACCACAGATTTTGATATTAATGTTCACATAATGCCACCATGGGAAAAAGGCAAAACCATAAAAAAATGTAAAGGCATCATTTAGCTGAGATTGAATGCATTCAGTCAAATTCTGTATATTTTGATATCATTATAGAATCTTTCATGTTAACTGTGAATCTGTTATTTTATTGCAGGATAAGAGTGTGTATGCATTTACATGATTTACCATGCAGAATGATGTGAAGGAAAATCATACAGATTATGATGATTAATTTCTAATAAAAAATGCACATTTCCAAACAATATCCTCAAAGAACTGGAGTATCACAGTAAATGTGAATGGGTCTTCATACCAAAACATTATGGTATCTCCTCCCCTTACCAAAAGTCCAAATGATTGCTAGAAAACTCAATTAACCCAAAACATAGTAGTGTCAAACACAGGTACTAAGTATTAACTGATTTATTTTTTTAAATGCTTTCTAAGTTCTTTTTATGCACTGAGACAAGGTCATCGTCACAATTTTAACAGCGGTTGGAGTTATGTCCACTGTCTTCTTATTATGTGGCCAAACTTATTAGCGTATTGACATGTTAATACTTTTCTTATGCATTTCATACAAAACTATCTTTTAAAATATAAAAATGCATACATGGGACATGGATTTCACAGACAGATTTTTCAATGAATCAGCAAACAGGAAGCAGATTGACCTGGAATTTAGAGACAAATGCAACTCACTCAACTGAATCAGACCAAACAGTGATCATGACAAACACAAGCTCAAGAAATCTGACAAAAACGCAAACTGAAAACAGTATACTCCTTATCCCGATGGGGAGCCGGGGTATAATTGTACATATACATCATTAATTGCTTTGAGGACATCAATAAATGCAATCAAAACAGGAAATAGATGACTGACAGACCTGGAAAGTAGAGCCAGGGTTCAAATCACTTTACAGAAGCCAAATTTAAAATCAATATGACAGAGAAAGAAGAATTATATTATCTTCAGATTTTCTTGATGTCTGTACAGATATAGGTAAAACTAAATCAACTCATCACCTTTAAGGAGGAGGCTATAAATCATTGATTTTTCTGGATGTATTGGGATTTTGCATAGTGAGGCTGTTTTTGGAATTTAATCAACAAAAGCATTATTTGGAAACCAAAATTATGGGGTGTGCAAATAAAAATTTTGGAAAATGGACTGAAGACTGGACATTTCTAATAAATCCAGTCATTCAAAACTACATGAATAGAATCTTGGATCGGCAATGCAAAAAATAATATGATCCAAAATATTCAAAGGTGTATCAAATTGAGGAATCATTTTGTCCCTAATAACAAATTTCATTCATTCCATTAGAAATTTATGGAATGTAGAATGAATAGAACATACCTTTTTCGATGGTGATATCAAAGTATAGTACTTGATGTGAAGAAGTAGCCATAGACTGGTAAAAAAAAATATATCAGTTTATAAAACTTGAATCTTGGATTTTTTTTTCAATCAATTGCAAGTTATCATGTTTTGTTGAAATTTGTAGTATACAGCAGTTTTCTCTGTAATAGGCACTTCATATTCAGTATTTGACAACTAGATTTTAAACAGTAACAAGCAGTGAAAGGCAGTCACCACAGAGAGTGAATACTGAGAAAGTACAATTGCTCGTGGGGTTCCAATTTTCGTGGATTTCGTGGTTTGCTTAATCTGTGAAATAATCAATGAAACTAATTTTCACTACAGTTTCAATGCATACAATCTAAAACCATGAATTCACGTACCCACAAAATAGTGATATTTATGAAAACCATGAAAGTTGAAGTAAATGTATAAAAAATAACAAAGTACCAAAATTACTGTAAATTTTGTTTCTGCATATGCACATTTCGACAACTTATGTCTCTTCAGTGCAGATAAAGTCAAAACAGTTGGAAGTCCATAAACCGAAATACATGTAAAACTGATAAAAGTAATTCCACAGTATATTCAAAACAGCACGGTAAGCCCTCATTTAATGAATTGTACTGTCCAAACAACTCTCATACTTCCTATTGGCAAGGAAATTTACTCTTTAACTTATTTTTTGCAATTCAATTTTTAGGAAAATATTAATGTCCATTTTGATAATACTTTTAATATATCAAATTTTTTGGGGAGAAATTGAGATTTTGTAATCAAATGATTGATAATATTGACCTTGTTTTTCATATTACTGAAAATTGAATAAAGAAAATGAATGTACAAATTAAAATAGTATTCAATATTTCTAATTTCCGTTAGATTAAAATGGAATAAATATTCACCACACGATGAACTGTATCTGCAGATAATATTTGTATTAAAATAAGGTACTTAAATTTTACACATGAATGCTGTATCCTGGTTTTAGGAGGGGTAAAACCCTCCATAATCAAATTGACTTTGCGGTCATTTGGTTATAATTTACACGAAATTTACTTCACAGCTTGTAATATTTCTATAGATTAAACAGAAGACAAAGTGAGTCACTCTAAATAAAATGAAGAATGTGATTACTGAACCGTACCATTTTTGTAATCAACGATTTCATGAATGCAACGTAGTGAAAATTTACAACATTACAAAACTAACTATTTGAGGAAAAAAAATTTCCATTTGAATGCTATACAGGTATGTATGGCAATGTATGGTTGCATCTCAATAATAAAAATATTAGCATGTATATAAAAAATTGTTTTTTAATTATTAAATCTCACACATTGTAGGAAAAAAACATTGTTTTGCATTTTATATATAGTTTAACTTGAGACTATTCCAGTAAAAAATGCATTGGAGATATGGACTGCACTTTTCCAGCAAAAATCCCCCATATAATGCTTATTAAAAATTATACTATTATACATATAAAATAAAATTTTGCTTCACTATCATTCAACCATTTTTTAAAGTAGTTAAAATGCCTCCAAAACCATTTGAAATAAATTTTCTTCAATAGACCCCAATTCATTATATTATTAGACAGAAAACTGACTTAATATTTGTTATGTAATTTTATCAAATATTAACCATCACATTCCTAATACTAACTACATATCAATACAAACGTACCTAAAGAAGGTATCATTATCACTCTGATTACACCTTTACTTTCATCCAAATTACAGGTAAATCTCTCAGGTAAAATAGATGTTACATATCCAAATAACACCTTCCTCGTCAAATTTGTTTTGATTAGATCTTTACCAATATAAAAGGTAAGCTGTCAATCTTTTTGTCGGAAGGTCATGTGATTACGAGGTTTCTTTGAGAGACTGCTGCGGAGCTGAAATTAGACCTGTTGACAAAATAAATATGGTATCATTTAGGATAGTATAGGATAGTATGTTGCTATCAGTACATTTGGAAACAATATTAAGATTTAAATTTTTTTGAATTTCAGCCTAGGGGTACTGACTTTTTAACCATAAAATGACAATCATACTTTCAGTCCACATAAGACTTACAGTAAAGAGAATAATGCAATAATTTTCTCCTGAAAAAATTAAGTCTCCATAAATTCATTTTGTACTAATGCTGTAATGAATGGCAAGCTGGTTTATCTTAATTAAAGACATATTTCAGTTATTGTTATGCTTTGATATGTGGAGAGCTCTGCTCTGTACAAGCTGACTTCTAATGTATTACAATCTAACTTTTAAAAGTCTGCCAGACATGTTTTGTGGCTCTAAAACAAAGGCAGATCAGTGTTTCAAATTTGCTATTGGTATTTCCAATTTGCTAAGACAATGTCTCTCATAAAAGAATTAGAATTTCAAGCATTTGAAAAGTTTCTTAGAATACATGAAGCAAAAAAAGTCCTTACAGGGCAGTTTATTAAAGTTTTAGATACAAACTTTGAAAAAAGCCCCTTTTCATTAATTTTAAAACATTCATAACTTAAGTACATCTGTGTGCAAATAATTCTTATGTAACATAATCAACATTTTAAAATCTAAGATGAAATTATGCATGCTAGTAGAAAAGCTTAAGCATGTTAAATACTTGTACAAAGATTTACTTTACCCTTAAATGTAAATTTACTATTTATATTTTCCTGCTCTGTTAGGTACTACCAAAGATCATTTCAAGTTGTAGAACTGAGCATCTGATGTTGACCTACAAAATAGCAGAGAGTCCTGAGTTAGAAAACTAACAAAGAGTCTATCAACCTGCTCAAAATATCTTATTGTTTGGTTATACATCTAATCTAAAACAATTAAAAGATGTTGGTAGTTCAGGTCAACAATCTTCAAGTGTTTGTAACAACGGCAGTAGAATATCGAAGGAACAAAAGAGTGGAATTTACAAAAATCGAAGTCCAAAGACATGGCTAAAACGAGAACACACAAAACAATGACATTAGACAGATACAAAGCACAGAAATAGAAATCACAACATTCAAAACAAAGGCACTCACAGTGTGAACTCCAGTGAAACTGAGATTGACATCAGGTGCTCCGGAAAGGTAAGCATGTCGTGCTAATTGATTATATGTGGTTCTTTAGGTTACACGTTCAAGATATGGTTTTGTGATTTGAATCTGGCTTTGCGACTAATGTTTGTGACTGCTTAGATTGTCAATGTTTGTGATTGCCGAGATGTGCTTCTGCCATGAAAGTTGGTAATGATTGTGATTGTTGAGATATAAGTTTATGATTACAGCTGAATTTTGAGATGTGGGTTTGTGAACAGAGTTGATTGAGTTTTAGAATAACAAAATACCAAAGTTACTGTTTATTTAGTTTCTACATATGTGCATATCGACAACTTGTGTCTCTTGAGGGCAGATCAAACCAAAACATTTGGAAGTCCACAACTGAAATATTTGTAAAAGCTGATAGAGAACAAATAACAAATAGGATCTAAAAAGAATAGCCAAAATCCAGCTAAAGACAGAGCTTTGCATGATGGAGATACTCCTTAGTTTTAAACAAAACTTTAAATGAAAATTTGTAATAATGTTGATAAGAGTTAGTGATTTCTGAGATATGGGTTTGTGATTTCAGTGGATTTGTTGAGATGTTGGTTTGTGATCAAAGTTGATTAGAGTTTGTGACTGATGAGATGTTGGTTTGTGATTATAGGACCTCTTATATGGAACGACCTTATAAGGAAGAGACCTTTTTATCTATCAGAATAAGTGACATTTGTTTGGCATCATTCAAAAACTAAAATCTTCCAATATGTATACTTTTTGCATGCCTGCTTGTCATCTTTAGTCTGTGGAATATCACATTTCGCATTAATACTGTGGAAATGTTTACACATTTAAATTTTTAGACATTAAAGTTGGGTCTTTGCTAATTAGTGAAAACTGTATACAGCAATGCCTCTTTTGTATTAGTTGTGCAATATATCTGTGACTGACTTTTGTCTTATTGCAGCTTCCTTTATATCTTGTTTCAGTGTCATAGAAATAGATTTTTGTTTTTGTATGTTTTCTTTAATTTAATTTTGTTGTAGAATTGTTGCATATAGTGTGCAGATGCGCAATAAGCTTTCGGATTTTCGATATTGGTCTTGGTGCAAACAAGAGGCCCCATGATGTCAATTTTNCCACTAGAAAGCTCTCATCATAAGGAAGTCACATACCAATTATGAACACCCTACCACTAAAAGCCTACCTTCTAGAGGCAAGGTTAAAGTTTTTCAAAAATTGCCCTCAGGGGAAGGTCAAGGTCAAAATGTCTACAAATATGGTCACGCTAGAAAGCTCTCATCATAAATAAGTCACATACCAAATATGAACACCCTACCACTAAAAGCCTGCCTTCTAGAGGCAAGGTTAAAGTTTTTTATATATCTCCCTATAGGCAAGGTCAAGGTCAAAATGTCTACAAGTATGGTACCAAAAGAAAGCTCTCATCACAAGGTAGCCACATACTTAATATCAACATCCAATCTCTTAACGTCTCCATTCCACAAGCAAGGTTAAAGTTTTTGCTGACGACGCCGACGCCGGGGGTATGACAATAGCTCTCCGGACATTCGTCCCGGCGAGCTAAAAAAATTATGATTTTCAGCTTTGAATGGCCTCAATACCAAAGTAAAATTCAGATAGCTGTAATTCTGTCAAAAAAGAGATAAGGTACTTCATTTAGGATGTGTGTATCAAATATGTCTCAACAGGGTTTATAGTTTTTGTCTTCTATGTGAAAATGGGTAGCTACCCTACCAAAACGTGACATTTTCAGTTCCTTTCCTTTCCAGTGTTTATTGAAGCAAACAGGGTACTAAAATCCTTTAAAGAGCTTATAGACTTGTCAGACTTCGAATATTTAAATTGAAACCCAGTATGATGACTTTTCCATGTATGGAGGGTTTCAGTAACAATAATTGGAAGACAGTCTCAAGTGAATAGCATTGTAAGGGTTAATAAAATTTTGCCTTTTGGTGTAAAAAAAATCTATGACATCTGCATGAAAATGATTAACATCGTCATATGAAAATCTATACCTGCAAATTAAACACACCTTATTTTTGCAATAACTGTGCCCTGTTATAAACAACAACTGACAGTTTCATAAGTAATCAGGCCATCTACACTGGGACACCCTGGAAAAAAATATTTTCTTTTTCAACACCTCCATTGTTAAGGAAAATTTTGACTGATTTTTATCCTTATGTATAGATTGTTGGACTTGTTGTCTTTAGCGTATAATACTTGAAGCTTACAAATAATAAATGGCTAGACTTCATCAACTTAGCATGAAACACACGAATAAATTTAAGACATAAATTTTGTGAAGCACACGATAATTTATTATTTCCCTTTAAAGTGATGAACTAGTAATTATAGGTTACTTTAGTGAATTCATTCGAAATTAACTTTTTACTTTTGTAGGGTAAAAGAAAGATTTAATTCTACAAAAGGTTGAGTGAGAAATGACAGGTGGAGAAGGCAGAAAATGTTTTGACACCATGATTAGGTTGCAAGATAAAATCTACCCTTTCGTACTTCCCCAATTAGACAAACAATTACCACCTTCACCATAAATTATATACATATCATTATCATGTTAATGGTGAAAAAATAGGCATGAAATATTTCTAAAAGACCAAAATCTAAGATCTCGATTTCTTAAATACATTTCCCAGTGATTCCTTCTTAATTATAGTACGAAAATATGTATTCCTTACTATGAACACTAACTGAATATTGTCACATCCATTTTTTTACCCTTGTGAAATGTTAGTTTTTTTTTATTCTTTGAGGCATGCCATCTTCTAAGGTAAATATCATTTCAAATGTTCATACAGCATCCATCAAGACATTTTCCATCGGCATATACAAAGATAATTTGTGTATAATTGTGTTTATTTATAATTACAATCTTCAAAAATTCTAAACTTTTCAAATGCCAAAACTGAAAACATTTTTTGCAAAAGTTCACAGATAAATCTTAACATGCTGAAATGCTATGTTTAATTACAGCAATTACAAACCAGACACATTTTATACAATAACTAATAATTTGTGAACTTATTTGAAATATCTACTTTTTTTGCCAAGCAGTGTTAATATGAATATTATCTAGAACAACTGACAACAATTTAGGAAAAGATGGCTCTTTATACTCAAACTTTTATCTATACTTCTACTAAAAATATTAATAGGAGTTGCAGGCAATCTCCACATAAAAAGCTAAACAAAAAAATAGAGCAGTGCTCAAGGTCCCCCACCTTAGAGTTGTATGTTTCTTTTACCTGAAAAACGGTACAAGATGAAAAAAAATGTTTGGGGAGAGTTTTATTGCATTTTTCACGAGGAAGCATTTGCAAAAAAAACCCATCAAAATCCGATGAAAAATAAAAGAAAAAATTTTTTTGGCACCCCACCCCCCCAACACCTTTGACCCCAATTATCTTGAAAACGGTAAGGGATACCAGAAATCTGTTGGCATATGTATGAAAGCATTCATTGAGAGGAATCTAATGGAAAAAATCCCATCGAAATCGGATAAAAAATAAAAATTTCCCACACGGACCAAATTTTGGTGCAATAAATTCTATTTTTAGAAATTGTGACCTTGACCTTTGACCTACTGACCCCAAAATCAATAGGGTTCTTGCCCTTGCCTATTCCTTCCATCTGTATAAGTTTTGTTTCAATCAGGCAAGGGATACTCAAGTTATCATCTGGAAACGACATCCGGAAACCCCCTTCCCCCAACACCTTTGACCCCAATTATCTTGAAAACGGTAAGAGATACCAGAAATCTGTTGGCATAGGAATGAAAGCATTCATTGAGAGGAATCTAATGGAAAAAATCCCATCGAAATCAGATAAAAAATAAAAATTTCCCACACGGACCAAATTTTGGTGCAATAAATTCTATTTTTAGAAATTGTGACCTTAACCTTTGACCTACTGACCCCAAAATCAATAGGGTTCTTGCCCTTCCCTATTCCTTCCATCTGTATAAGTTTTGTTTCAATCGGGCAAGGGATACTCAAGTTATCATCCGGAAACGAAATCCGGAATGAAGGAAAGGGGAATTCTATAGTCCCCCGCTTTCGCGAAAGGCGGGGGACAAAAAACAAAGCATGTTGTGTTATCATTTTAAAAGGTCTTCCCTTGTTTACTGAATTTTTTGGGCAACTTTTCATCTTTTTAAACTAGAGTGTATATTGTAATATATCAAACAAATATTAAAAATTTTGAATACATTTGCAGATGGCTGCAAATATAATAAGATAATTCAATGTTAATTTCTTGTACCTGAGGCCATTTCTCACTAATAAAAGGATACCCAGTACTTAAACGACCCTTTTTTCCATATTTTACTGCCTAAAAAGAATGTGGTAAACCACTACCATCCCACACACTCACTATGTAAGGCTGGTATAAGTGAGATTTCATATATTTTATGAAAGGATATGGAGAAAATGAACATGAGACCATAACACATATGTTAACTCCAACTGCAATAATTTTAATGAGCTGTATGGCCATTTCGGAAATTAATTCCTCGTTGACTGGTAGATGAATGCATTGGCGAGGGCAAAACAAAATGCCCCTCATTCATTGTGGAGCATAAAAAAATTTAGGGAGGTGTATTTTGGTTTATTTTATTATTATAGCAATAAAAAGTAGAAATTAGCAAAGGATAAAATTGGAATCTTTTATTGGAAGTATGTTCAAAACTTGGAAAAGATTACAAGTTCAACTTCATACACCTGGCAAATTAACAAATTTTTTAAGAAAAAATTATATGGCTACTTGGATTAAAATATTCCTTTTCGTCAAAAAATGCAATTAAAGGAGATAACCATTTGACAATTTGCCGAGCGTGACACCACTGAAAACCCGAACCTTCGCTGAATACAAAGAGTCAATCTTTCAATATAAAACTATACCGTGATAGGTCAAGTTGTATTCCCATGGTCAGGCGATGAGTATTATTTGAAATCGTGATACGGAAAAATAAACAAGGAATTAATATCCCAAAATGACAAGAATTGTTTAATATCAAGTAGTCAATTTTTACTATAGAAATTCATCCTTCTTTGAGAATGTATCAACTGAAATAAACTCCAATGGTAATTATAACGAAAAAACCTGACCTTTAATAGTGTGTACTTAGACAATAAACAGGATGGATTTCACTGAACAGTAAATCAATTCAACCTCAATGTAACTTTAGAAATTAGTTTTTATAGTTAAATCAAAGCCTCTTTAATAACGCGGCTCCAGATTGAACAATGTCCGGAGAATCCATCCCTCATCTTTTTGTCTGTGTGAAAAATAGTATGTGTGGGAATTCACAGCAATTAAAGGTGATCAGTGTATGTTGTCAACTAGAGGACGTAATTAAATGAAAATTAAGATATTTTGAGGAAGATGTCTTGATACTGCCATCCATTTGCACATGTATATTCATGCAATCTTTTATTTGGAAGACAAAAGAGATATAAGCAATGTAATTATCACACAATCTTTTCATAATTTGATAATTCCTCCACAATCATGATATTTTTTATGATATTTTGCATTATCATTTATCATGCTGTTCAAAATCAAAACTTACAAAGGGATGTTTTCTTATTTCAATTCTTATTGACAAGTCAAGTAATGCAATGTCACAAATATCCAAACTTGTCATTTTACTAAGAACTACTGTGTTGTGAGGGAAACAGCTGAAATAGTCACCGTACAAACATTCGAGTCAGAATCATTGCCATTATTTTTACAACATTCAAACTTAGAATTTCTGTATTGCCACATAAATCAGCAAACTCAGAGCTATCCCCATTTTACAAACATCAAACTTAGAATTATTGCAATGTTGAAAACTCCTCAACTTAAAACCATTGCCATTTTACAAAAATTCAATTATTGCAATTTTACAAACATCAAATCTTCTAATTACTGTATTGCAATGTTATCAACCAACCTTAGAATCATTGCGAATTTACAAACATTCAAATTCAAAATTATTGCCATTTAACAAAAACCAAAACTAAAAATTTTTGCCACTTTATAATACAATGGTACAAACAAAGATTGATTTGTTCTTGTATCCTCTGGCTCATATTAGGAAGAGAAATTGATGACCATGCTATCATCAAAATACATTTGATTGTACTTGGATAAGAAAAATTTATTTAAATGGCAATAGAAAACAATACATGTAATGTATTAATATATGGGTTAATAAATTTTGCAAGGCCACCAACAGAGAATTTGAAGCAAATCAAAGGAGGACTGTAGATGATAAAAGGCATGATTCCTGTGTTTTCAAAATCAGACTGTTTGCAGGCAGCACAAATAATATGTCTTAGCCAAATAAATACTAACTAAAAATCATATCTTTATTTCCATTAAGATAAACCTAAGATAAAATATGATCAACAGCAAATACAGGAAGCACAATAGGAATGCAGTTTCCATTCACACAAATAAAGTGCTACAGGCAAATTATTTTTCTTAGTCATTTCAACTAATAAGACAAAATAATATCAGTGTCTGTACATGGTAATAAGCCTGCATGGTATTATAGTATTAAGCTACAATCAGATCCACTTCAACCAATGAAGAGCAGATGAGCTTCCAAGAGATACTCAGGACGATAAGCTGGTGAACTGTGAAATCACATCAACAAATTCTAATTAGCAATCATATAAATTTTATACACTACTAATCTGAATGAAGAAGTTGTTCTTTCAAACTCGAGAGATAGTTAGACAGATGGTCCGAACAAAAACAATAAGCCATCTTTGGAACTGGTGACATATGACCAAGCATACGACACTTTAAGTACGGTCAGTGAATCGGGCAGTGAATCAGTTGATATTCTGGATAATGATCTCTTGTTTAACATAGCTATCTTTGACCAACAGACAAGGTTTATCATCTTCACTGATCAGATTCAAAATCAAGCTTTTAAATGACTATCATTTTTTGATTGAAAATTGAAAAAAAGTCATGACAGTTACCAATGTCATAATTCTGAGATACCATTTAAGTGATTTTGGGAACAGAGCTTTTGTTTGTATAACTTCAATCACAAAAATCTACGTTTTGTCATGAAAGTTTGGGACAATATCAAAAGGATATTATTTTTAAAATGGCAGTACACTGCTAAAAAGGAATTAAACAAATTTTGGTTGTGAAAATAAGATAAACTAAGCAAAATCTAGAAGACAGCACACACCAATGGTAGGTTTCCACCTGTGAGACTCTTATGATGCCAACGCCAGTTGTAAGGAAATATACAATTGGTAACTAAAAAGTAATTGGTAAAATGCATAAAAAGTAAAGCTTTCTATAGATAAACCCAGAGATGTCTGAACTGACAGAAATGTTATAACATGACTGGCTAATGAACTAGATACTATCCATGTTAGCTGCAATAGCCTTTTTAGGTTACTGTAATAGATGCCTTCCCTTGCTATGGTTGAAACATATGCCACATTTGGTACATCAAGATCAAAGGACAACAAATTCTGGCCTGGAATTGACTAGTTAAAGGCATTTTGTATGTTCCAGCATTCAAATTTAAGGTGGTTCAAGTACACCTGAAATATATCACTGATGTTTTGGTATGAAAAAAAAACCCACTGAAATAAGAAACCACGAACCAATGTAATACATCAGCATTCATCTTAAAGGTTTAACACAGTGTGTTTATGATGTATGACATAAAATTATAAAGTCAAAATAGGATACTGGTAGGGTTCTACTTGTGGTAGTTAATGTCTGAAATTGTACACAACCAGAAGGTTTATTGACATATTCAAGAGAAAATTAGACAACACCTTCCAAAAATAATATACAATAAATATCAAATTAATATATTTTTAAGAAGATCATTATTATTTAAAACATAGAAATTTAAGACTGTACATAGTTATGATCTGGCAATATAAAAGGATGTTAAGGTATATGGGTGAATGTCCATATGATGACCTCAAAAAATGAAAAAAACTAAGTCAAAAAATACTTTTCAAATGTCACTTTACCACTAGACCTATATACACTAAGAATAAACTCAATGTCATAATATATAAAAGGGATTACTTTCAATGTTAAAACCTAAACAGCACATCCTACTGGGATGGACATATACATATAACAAGATGTGTTTTGTGAAACACTTATGCCCCCGAGTAGAAGTAAAGAAAAAACATTTAGCAACTTTGAACAATGAATGTCTTTCTGACAAAATAATTTGTAGAAACAACTGAAAAGTTTAATCACATCAAATGATGATTGCAATTGGATGCAAAAACAGAAGTCACCCAAATGAACCCCTCCAATCATTATCCAAGCATTATTAAGAAAACAGTTTTCACCCGCACCTTTTTTTTGGAACATTTATTGTCAACTCCTTGTGTTCTGTCTATCAGTGTTATCAGTACTTTGATTACACCAGGGATCATCAATCCTGGTTTCCAAAAAGTGGAGGAATACACAGAAGAGAAGAAATGAAATAATAGATTTTTTTAGTAACATCCCTCACCATTGATATATATAAAACATATATAAATACCTGTAAAACGAAAGTGAATAAATGAAGAAAATATGCTGAATGATTTAAAATGTCTTTTTTACAAAATTTTTTTATAGATATCAAGAAACATTTCATCATAAATGAGTTTAATTTATATATATATAAAATAAAACAAAATATAATTTCATTTTTCTGGTGAAATTTTACCAGACAGTCAAATGCCAAGGTCAAGGTCACGAGGTCAACTATTCTGGTACCAACTGAAAGGTCTCTCCACAAGGAATACACATGCAAACTATGAAAGCTCTATCACTTACCATTCAAAAGATATGTTCAATGTTAAAGCTTTTATGCAGTTGTTCACAGGCCAAGGTAAAGGTCACAAGGTCAACTACTCTGGTACCAATTAAAAGGTCTTGCCAACAGGAATGCACATGCAAAATATGAAAGCCATATCACTTACCATTCAAAAGATATACCAAATGTTAAAGTTTATTATTTCTTTCAAAAAGTCCATCACATGTCAAGGTCAAGGTCACGAGGTCCAAAATTTTGGCATCGTTTGAAAGGTCTTGCCACAAGGAATACACATGCAAGATATGAGAGCCCTATCACTTACCATTTAAAAGATATACCCAATGTTAAAGTTTTTTGCGGACAAACAAACAAACAAACAGGCAGACAGACCAAAAACTATATGCCCCCCGCATCTTTGATTCACGGAGGCATAAAAAGTTTAGCCAAGTGCTAATCAATCTGTATATAAAATATACAATAAAAGTTTTTGCTGGAAGTGGAATTTATTTTACTGCAGTTGAATCTGAACATAATGTGCTAGCTGAGATAATGACCATCCATACATCATTTCTGAAAACTTTAACTGAAATTGCTTCGGTAGTTTCAAAGGAGACAATTAAAATATGCTTTTCCATACGGCCCTGCAATAAACTATATGCTTAACTTGGGCATTAATGCTTTTGTTTGATCTCGATCAAATCTTTGCTTACCCTGTTCTGTAGATGTTTAAAGTCAAGTTTGGTTTCATTTGACTGAAGGATTGATTTAGAGACATTAAAATGTGAAAGCTTAACATACAAACAGATTATGGATGCCAAGGCATGACAAACACTCGCATGGTCTTCAGACCAGATAAGCTAAATATAACAATGCAACAATACTCCACAGATTTCAGCTGATGAATGTATACAAAGACAAATAGGCTTATGGCAGATTTCCCGGATGATTAACGTATTTTATTTGCAATTCTTCAATGAACATACCAATATTCCTCTAGTAACACCTATAAAACTCCTTCTAAACTCCTGTCTTTTGTCTTCTCGTCAAGCAATCAAGCTTCTATAGAATTCTATTGTATACCAATTTGTCATCACTGGAGTATCAAGGTAAACCCATTCAGGCAGTACAAATTGGCATACAAAAGAATTCTATAGAAGCTTGATTGCTTGACGAGAAGACAAAAGACAGGAGTTTAGAAGGAGTTTTATAGGTGTTACTAGAGGAATATTGGTATATTCATTGAAGAATTGCAAATAAAATACATTAATCATCTGGGAAATCTGCCATAAAATATTAAATAATATGAAGTCCACAAAAAAGAAAATCAAACAAATTCTAATGTGAAGTATATTAAATTGTATCCAAGTCAAGTTTTTGTGCTTAAAAAAATAAAGTAAACATAAAAGTAAATAGACCATATCCAATCTGTGGTATCATGATTTACTTGACCACTTTTCAACATGTCAAAGTAGAGAAAACATTACGTCACAAAGCCTACAACATCCTTAAACTAGTCACATCGGGCACACATGTGTGCGACGCAGGGCGGACAAACAAAAAAAGGTAAATCTAAATACCAGAACTCGGATATAGCCTATTGTCAGATGATCACAAGTAGCCAACAAATTGCCATAGTCATCACATCAGTTCCCTTACCAAATTAAGAAAACATTCCAATCATCTAAACTGCATCCTAAAACCTTAGATTAGTTTTCCTTTCTGTGAGAGTTAATCATGTCTCTCATTCATTAGAAATAATGAAAAAATCATTTGTCCTTTGATTAAGAAGATAAAATGCAATGAATTGGAACAAGAAACTTATTTTAGTATTAACACGCAATGTTAACTTATTGGGATAATTGATTATTCTCCTGAATTGGTTCGTAAGAAGGTGAACTGTACATAATCCAATAAAACACTACTTATCAGTAAGATCCCATATATCTTTGTAATTTGGTTAGAAATTTTTAGAGAAGAATTTAGCTTGGAAGATTTTTACAAATCTATGAGATAGCATCTATGTTGATGTTGATTGCTAAGGCTATAATAAAATAATTACTAGATTCTCATCCATTTTTTCTCAAAATTTTGGGGCGGGCGGGTGAATATCATTTTATATATTTTTTATCAAATTTTGTGAAAAATGCTGTCATTTTAAAACAAATTTACCCAAATTGGCCAAAAAATCAAAAAAAATTTTTTGGGGCGAGTGAAAAACTCGAGGAGGGCGGAGATGAGAATCTAGGATATTTTCTTTTGTGGCCTTAAGGATCATTGACACTGTTCACATTTTCTTTCTTTATCTATATTTTTAGAGTTTGACCATCAGTTCGACAGTTTTAGTATAGGATTAGATTGGACGGTTATAAAATAGGGTCAGATCACTTAATAATACTTGTCCCCTAAAGTTCCTCAGAAACCCAGAAACTGGTGTGACAATTAGGACTGCTTATTTTTTCAAAATGCAGCAAAAAGCTCTATAATATTTATTTAATTTTACAAAATGATGCAAATTGATATCCTATCCTTCTTATGATGCATTGACTGATTTGGTGTTTAGTGCCACTATCCAGTTTTATGATAAAATAATAGTATTAATATGAGTTTTAATATTGCAGAAAGGAAGTGTATTCATCTTGAGATCCAAATTGAGCACTTTTTATGAGCAGTCACGTGAAGGTACAAGGTAGAGTGTTATACCATGAGTAATGGGTCCGTCCATCAGTCTGTCTGTTGGTTCTTCCTCAGATAGTCTCTGACAAATAACTTGTGATCGAAAAAATACACCGTCTTGTAATGCGGTATTTAAGTTGTTGATCATAACTCTCAAACAAATATTATTTTGAGCAAAGAGGTAAAAGTGGCTCAACAATATGCCACTTGAAACCTTTCAGGGTTTCAGATCAGTAACTTGTGAACAAAATAACATACAATTCTCAACTTCTCAAGCTATTCATTGAAATAACACTCAGGCTTAGTTTGATCTTGGATTCAAAAGTGAAAGTGGTTCTGAAGTTATGCCCCTTGAAACTTGGGATTTTGCAAAAAACATTGCAGGGAATCCTGTAACATACCATCACTATTATTGTGCTTATAACCCAAAATGCTGAGATCTCATGATGTAGTGATTTTATAGGTCAGCTTTAATGAATTTGTCATCTGGATCTCCAGTCTTCTCAAAAAATATTTGAAGAGAATATACACCTACCTTAACTGTTGATGACACATACAAGTCTTCACCATCAGTCAGTCACTGTAACAATAGGGACCACAGAATCTTGTTTTCTCTTGATTTATTTTGTACTTAGAAGAAAAGAATACCTTTAACATGAAAAAATATAAAAGAAAAAATTAAATTCCCATTGGATTTAAATGATCAAAAAAATTGTTTGTGGTCAAAAACATTAATTTGAGGTTTTATTTCCCACTATTACATGGATCGTTGAATTGACTATCGTGGGTTCACTTTAAAACTATTTGTACAAAACACAACGTTTGATAATAGTATTCCATTACAGCTTTTTATATAAAATGATTAAGACATGCAGATTTAGGATTTTTTTACATGAGAAGTCGGTATAATTTTCATTGTTTCGTGATGTTGATTGTCCAAATCTTTACCATTCGTAAATAATACAAACTCGCCATTGTACTTAGTAGATCTTGACATGTAAATAGTATATTTCAACACATCTGTTGTATTTCTTTTATCCATTGTCATTAATTAATTATCATATTTGTAAGGATTAAAAATAGTTTTTTTTTAACGAAAATTTATATTTAGTTACAATGTTTTTGTGTTCTGTGGTAATTTTACAAATTTGTACAATATAAAATAACCTATGGATATTTAGTTATAGTTTTACTTACTGTTCATGTTTCCTAAATTCATGAATTTGTGCAATAAACATAGAATCCTTGTATAAGCTGATTGTTGATATATCACTTTCCAAATATCACTTGTGGTAATTTATCAGGACATTCTTTGGCAATAGAGATCCAAAATTGTCAAAATCTCAGTAACCTTATATTTGTGACAAATAAAAAATAAACGGACAACACTAATTTAATATGCCCTTTCCCCTTAGAACCTAAACCAACTATACTTTCATGTTTGATTATCAAAGTGATATTTCTTCTGATTCCATTAACTGGACACACTTGCTCATCTCGAAAAGCTAAAACTGGATTTTGTACTACAAGCAGCTTAGGAATACAGGCTCTCATAAGCAGCCTAGGAATACAGGCTCTCGTAAGCAGCCTAGGAATACAGGCTCTCGTAAGCAGCCTAGGAATACAGATATTTGTCATTCCTAGAATTGTGTTGGTTGTCTAATGTCTTAATTTTTTATACTTGGAAATTAAGCATTTTGATTGGACAGATATTGCCATACTGATTAACATGGCTGTTATCAAGAACATTTAAAACTGAAGAGAAATATGTGTACCGGTAGTTACAAGTGAACATTGCAATACATGATAATCCTTGACTATATCAATTTTCCTTTACATACATTGTGAATCAACATCTTTAATTTTAATGGAAGGTAAACAAAAATCAAACGAATAATATTACAATGTACCACCAAAACATTTACTGACTGTTAGCCTTTTTTTTTCACGTGAAGGTGCTGATTATGTCCAAATGAAGTTGCTGTTCTCTATATGTTGGAAAGCTTTTACTTCTGAAAAAATTAAAGAGACAATCAATTTGACAGAAAACTTTAGGTATGGTATGAACTTTTTCATACACCCTTTTTGTTGCAATTTTCCATGACTTTTCAAGGATTTTTCTTAAAATTCCATACCCAAAATCACAGACATTTATGAATCATTCTGACAATATTTCAGTTATTATTGCAATGTCTGGCTGTTTTTTGATCATACTATCTGGTTCCTTTTTTGAATAAAAATCAATAGGAGAAAAGCTGTTGATAAAAAGGAAACCAAGATGACTACTTCCCCTTTAACGAAGTTTGATTACTTCCTTTTAATATTGACCTCACCGACAATATTGTAAGACCACAAACCCACAAGTTTCCTTCGACAATAAAAATATTTTTTATATTTTGATTAATTTCCAGGACCTTTCATGGACTTTTGGCAAAAATACAGGATTCCATGACTTTTCAAGGCCTTTAATTTTCAAATTGAAATTCCATGACTTTTAAAGGATTCAAGGACCCGTACGAACCCTGAGTATGGTATGCCCTTTTACCAAGGCATGTATCCATGGCATTTATGCAAAATTAACTGAAATGACTTGACGGTAAAGAGTTACATAGAATGCTCCTGACTTTTGCTCCAGTCACACCAGAATTCAGTAACAGGCATTTATTTTGGACAACTGCAGGAAGAAATCTGTCATTTAATTACTCAGACGTGAAATATGTGTCACGACCCAAACCACATGAGGTTCAAAATTCATACGTAATTGTTATCAGTTATTCACAGTAACCTCGGTATTTAGTTATTAGAAACCCAAGACATATCCAGATCACAGAATGTATTTTCTTAATGCAGACTGCAGATTTCATTTTATTAATGTGTCTAAGCTGCAGAAGTTTAGATTTAAGCAATATGATTGGACCCACTGGGATATTATATAGCATTGATACAAATTTGAAATTTTAAAACCAGAGCAATGATTCTTCTATTCTTCAAGACGGAAATGGAAACAGAGGATGCAAATAAGGATATCATTTCAAAATAAATTATTTCAAAAATTCTTTTTCTGAAAATGTCATATTCATCAGAATTTTTTCTGTATTCCCGTGGTTGTTTCCTACCAATTATAACACAACTTTACGTTTTCACTTTCTTGTATCAAACTTAGAAATAATGTCCCTTTTCTACCCAAATGTCAGCCTCAGATAAATTAGGCAAAATTTATTCAGAAACACCTGTCAGTTAATGGATCCCATACTACCACAGGTATACGTTATCCTGCCAAGCATATAAAACAAATGTGTATTGGCCACCTCTGTACATGTAACTGTATTACAATTTAATGACATAACACATCACACTTTATTACTGCATAAAGTGTTAATATTTTATATCTTCTAATTAAATATCTGATTAATTTATGGGAAACGTGCAGATTGAATCAGATTTAATCCCATTAGGATGTAATATCATGTTCTATTGTCAGAAAACAATTATTTTCCGATACCAAGCAAATTCAGAACATTACAACTACTGTCATTGAAAGACTTATCTATAAATCACATGTTTTTTAAGAAACAGGCTGAATGATTTTGGTCTCAAATTAACCCATATGCATTATTTCAATGCCAAAATTAGATTACGAGCTTCTGAGTATCTATAGGGCCTTTCAGATCTGTCAATGACTTACATACAAGCCATCAATTAACTTCTAAATTTATGAATTGATGTCATACTGTAAATATTGGTAATTTTAGAGGAAAACTGTTACCATGGCTGCAATATGTTTCAGTTACCAAACTGTTTTCGAATGTATATATATGCCAGGGATGATTTTACTAATACTGTACCACATGGAATAAGTGGAAGTAGTCAACAGGAGGCCAAATATACTGCGATGTAATAAGAGAATCGTAACGAACAAATCTGGACTATCAACAGTGGAAATCAGCCAAAAAGCTGAGGAAAATCATCCATGTACATACACTGTCCTTAGAAAAACTATGATCAGATATGGCAGTCATGTTTATTATATTTTTAATAATCCCTTTTGCTTCATAAACTAGAGGTACTGTGGCCTGGAGGGCCACAAAATGATACCCCCACTCCCCATTGGAGTAGAAGATACCTGATATAATTTGTAACAAAAACAAGATGTGTTTGTGAAACATTACATATGCCCCCAGATTCTGATTTTTACCCCTTTTTGACCCCTATGACCTTGACCTTTGACCTTTGACCTAATTTATTTTGCATATTTATGTTCCTCTTGACTAGACCTATACACTTGCCAAGTATCAAAAGTCTACCTTATATAGTTCAAAAGTTATAGCCAAGGTTAA
>MJUU01005007.1:2688-14031 GCA_002080025.1 Modiolus philippinarum
CCAAGCCCAAGCCCAAGCTTCCACCGAAAGCCGCCGCCATCCTATCGAAGCACGAGGGGAATATCCATAATCTCATCGCAGGTGCAGGCATCGCACGCGTGCATACTCCCTAAAAAATTGGCCGAGATGATGAATCTCCGTGAAGATCTAGTCTACGACGAAAGCATCCAGGAGTACGAATCCAATGAATATCATCCCAACACCGGGACGCAGCTGAATAGCTCCGGCACCGAGATCCGCCTCAGCTTCGAGTCGCAGGATCTCTTCATCCATCCCTCTCATAGCTACCTCTTGCTGGAAGGAAGGCTCCAGAAGGGAGATGGGTCGGCCTTTGCCGATGCCAATCTCATCTCCCTCATCAATAATGCGATGATGTACCTCTTCAAATCTATCATCTACAAGCTTTCCGGGCAGACGATCGAGCACTTGAACGATCCCGGGGTCGCCACCACCATGCTGGGCCTTCTCACGTATCCCGACGATTTCTCCAAGTCCCAAGGCCTCAATCAGCTATGAGTCAAGGATACCTCTGCAGAGGCCGCCGCCGAGAATCTGGGATTTGCCGCACGCAAGAGTTACGTCATCGCCAAGCCTGCCAATAAGGGAACCTTCTCCTTCACCATCCCCCTGAAGCATATCTTCGGCTTTGCCCAGGACTACGAAAAGCTGGTCTACGGATTCAAGCATGAGCTCACTCTCGTCCGCGCCTCGGATAATGACGCCATCTCCCGGATGCTGCCAATATAAACGATCCTGGCAAGATCGTCCTCAGCAATCTCTCATGGTTCGTCCCCCACGTGATGCCCTCCGACGACCAAAAGCTGCGGCTCTATAAGACCATCGAGAGCAAGGTGAAGCTAGATATCGGCTTCCGCATGAGGCAATGCGATTCGATCGGCGTCCCCGAAAGCCGTGAATTCACCTGGCGCCTCTCCACCCGAACCAGCCCCGAAAGACCTCGATGGGTGATCGTCGCCTTCCAGACCGATAAGAGTCACGATCAAGAAGCCAACCCCCGCCATCTTCGATCACTGCCGCGTGAATGATATCTAGGTCACTTTGAATTCAAAGAGATATCCTGCCGTGGGCCATCGCGCCTCCTTCACGAATCAGAAGATCTCCAGGCTCTATAAGGAGGCCGCCGATTTCCGCTGGAAATTCTTCAATATGGATCACCTGGTGAGCAATCCAGGCATCACCCCCGCCGACTTCACGGATCTCCATCCCCTCTTCGTATTCGACGTCTCCAAGCAGAGCGAGCGCCTCAAGGACTCGACGATCGACGTCTATATCAAGGTGAGATTCGATCAGAACGTCGCCNTACCAAGCCCCCTTTAATGTGTACGTCATCTTAGTTAAGGCCAACACCTCTATTCTCCACTAGGACGGCCTCGAAGAATGGAAGAAAAAACTAGTAGCTGCAATGTACCCTGCATCTTAAATAAAATAACAATTCATTGTTCATGCAAGCGGAGTAACGACAACAGAGTTTTTGTTCGTCGTAAGCAGCAACCAACTTCTGACCTGGTTTAACTCACTACTGAGTGAAACAAACTATGAGGCGATCTTTGCGAATCTTTAAATTTACTACTCCTTTTCAAAAATTAATAAAACCCGTAACGTAGCCCATAATTCTTATCCTTGATGCTTCATTTTGATTTATCTTTCAAAACGTTTTTCTTTATTTATTTTCCTTTTTCCAGAGTTTGCATTGGTCTGCATTTTGGTGCCGATTTGTCGTTTTCACTCATTTTCACTAATCAAATTGAAGTTTTGTTTTTCACTCCCTTGTTTGTATTTTTTTATATTTTCATGACGTTCCATAGAATCATATTATGTATATCATTAACCCTTGACTATTTGTAAAACACTTTGTATATTTATAAACGGCTTTCGTGCAGGTCTTCATTAGGACCCTTAAATGTAAAAACGGTCATCTGTTGTCGTTACTCCGCTTGCATGAACAATGAATTGTTATTTTATTTAAGATGCAGGGTACATTGCAGCTACTAGTTTTTTCTTCCATTCTTCGAGGCCGTCCTAGTGGAGAATAGAGGGGTCAATCGCGCGACTCTGAGAGCCGTCCTCATCCTCCGAGAGCACTACCAAGTGAATTTCGACATTCCCAATAGCCTCCGGACCGTCCTTGGATTCAACGATGAGACCTATACCTAAGATCCCAAGACCAATGGATATTTCGAGAGCGAGAGCATCGTGAATATCATCAACGTCAATAGCATCCTGGTGAATAGCAATATCATCAGTGGGAACTACGTCGACGGCGTGCAGCAGCCCGTCGTCTATAGCTATTTCCCCAACGTCTTCCCCCGCATGAAGATCGTCCAGAATCCCAAGAATCTGATCTATCTTCCGGTGACCGTGAATACCATCCACTTCATGGAGACGCATATCACCGATCAGGATGGCATGCCCATCGATCTCCGCGGCGAGCACTTGACCATGCGCTTCCACCTTCGCGAGATATAAATAAATGACGTATTCCAAGTATGGTCTGAACCTGAGCTCAAGCCAGAGGGATAAGCTCAGACTCGCAGCCAAACGCAAGCCATGCCCCGTGAGCATCCGCCTCTCGCACGAGAATCTTTCGGGCAATGATACGTTGCTGCTCACGAATCGGCAGATCCAGAAGATCAATAAGCTCAAGCGGGCCGGTGAAGGAGGAATGATCTTGGAGTTGAGCACCACCCAGCTGAAGCAGAATATGCAGAAAGAAGGTGGGTTCCTCCCCATGCCCGCCGGCCTGGCGATGAGAGCCCTCCCCATGGTAGTCAAGACCGTCCTTCCAGCCTTGGGAGTAGGTGCCTTGAGCGGTCTGGGTGGCGTCGCCGTCAATAAGGCTGGGGTCTGGATTATACCTAAAGAGAGGTGGCCAGATCTGCTGCGTGAAGCCTCACGGGAAGGGCTTATATCTCTCCCCAGCCCGAGTGCCGAAGACCGTCCAGGGTGACGGCTTATATCTGAAGCGCGATGGTAAGCTCTACGATGGCTCCGGATTGATCCTTGGCCCCAATAGCCCCTTCAAGAACGTCCCCCTCCTTGGCATGCTTCTCTAGGGCCCCCTAGATAAATGACCGACGAAGTAGATGCCCGATTCGAGGATTTCCTGGAGTCCGAGGTCCAGAAATATGCCCGCATGCTCCGCATCTATAAGCAATTGGATAAGGTGGTCTCCACTATCCAAGCTGCGGCCTCCATCAGCAGTCTATTGCTTACCAGCGCAACCATGGGATCGGCTTTGACCGGAATCGGTGCTTCGGCCTCCCTCCCCCTTGGATCCCTCGCTTGCCTGAGTGCGACGACCGTCCTAGTGCTCTCTCTGATCGCCAAGCGAATCGCCAAGAAGAAGAACAAGCATCGTGATACTCTCCGCTTGGCCAGATCCTATCAGTCTCAGCTCCCGGGCGATGATGGTGCGCCTGCCGTCTGCCTGAAGAATTATTACGATGGAAAGGATCTCTTGCGCCAACCCTCGCCCCCTTTCAGCGAAGATTTAGCCAAGCATTCCTAAGGCCCTCGCTGATCCCATCCCTCAAATATCTTTTCCGATGGGTTTCCCCATCAGAAAGGATTTCTCCCACGCCCCCTCAAATCACCACTTCAAAATCGAAGTAGTCGTGCCCGCTCTTCTTTGACCTCTTCATCCCTAAATTATCAATTTTGAGCAGGTGCCACTTTTCCCGAGATATTTGCCGCATTTCCCGGATCATCCTGCTGCACGCCCAGACCTTGGTTTCTACCCCTTTCCTCTCCAACGTCAGAATCATTCCCTCCCCATACTGGCTTTTCGTCTCCTTGACCCCCACCACTCGGAATATTTCCCAGGGCAGGTCGCGCCACCTCATAATCGGCTGGCGTCTGGCCTCCCTTTGAGCCTATGCCCTCTTTCTCACTTCCTCGTCGCTCTCTTTCCGCCCGGGACCTAGCAATCGGATTTGCTGATCCCGATTTTGAGAAGTTTCGGAATTCATGATTTATTGGATTTCGAAATTTTTTAATTTATTTTGGTGGGTCCTTGCCTCCCTGCACTTTTCAGCATCCCCGTCTCGCTCAACACTCATTTGCATCCCAGGGCCCCGAAATTGGGGTATCATGCAGATTTCCTGCTTGAAAATGGTCTTGCAGCAGAATTGTCATTTCATAACTACTTCGGTTGCATGATATCCTCAAGGTAGAAATATATTCCACTAAAAACTACAATGCCAGTTGCACCAAGAAAAGGTTACTATAGAGTCATTAAGCAGGCTGCAGACTTGTACAAGAGAGTTTACTCATCAATGGCAGCGTCAGTCATCATCGATCTATATCCAATTAATGCGAGTCCTAAGCTGAGCGGCTGAATGAATCGACTATGGACATTCGCATCCGGTGGTCGTTGATTACAACTTGCCTGCCACCGAGATATTTGCCAATAGTGATATCCGAAAAGTCTCTGGACTCCAGTTCGAGTCTGACGACTAGAAAAAACCAGAAAATGATTATCGTGTTTCTAGGATAATAAAAAGCTCTGTAGTAATGAACAACATTAGCATGCAATTATTGAGTACCAAGCCCCCTTTAATGTGTACGTCATCTTAGTTAAGGCCAACACCTCTATTCTCCACTAGGACGGCCTCGAAGAATGGAAGAAAAAACTAGTAGCTGCAATGTACCCTGCATCTTAAATAAAATAACAATTCATTNTTCATGCAAGCGGAGTAACGACAACAGAGTTTTTGTTCGTCGTAAGCAGCAACCAACTTCTTTCCTGGTTAAACTCACTACTGAGTGAAACAAACTATGAGGCGATCTTTGCGAATCTTTAAATTTACTACTCCTTTTCAAAAATTAATAAAACCCGTAACGTAGCCCATAATTCTTATCTTTGATACACTTTTTAAAATATATGCTTCATTTTGATTTATCTTTCAAAACGTTTTTCTTTATTTATTTTCCTTTTTCCAGAGTTTGCATTGGTCTGCATTTTGGTGCCGATTTGTCGTTTTCACTAATTTTCACTAATCAAATTGAAGTTTTGTTTTTCACTCCCTTGTTTGTAATTTTTTATATTTTCATGACGTTCCATAGAATCATATTATGTATATCATTAACCCTTGACTACTTGTAAAACACTTTGTATATTTATAAACGGCTTTCGTGCAGGTCTTCATTGTTTGAATCAGTAGTAATCGACACGAGCGACATTTTCGACACCCTAGACCAGTCCAATTAACTTAGCAATATATCACTGAATGGAGCCTTGGGTCATCCTTGCATGCATCTAACTAAAGCCGCCACAAAATATAAAAAGAAAATTAGATTAGCCACCATCAATATTCAAGCTTTAATGGTAAATGGTAAAGTAGTGTTTCTGTGACATTTTAGATGCAAGTAATCCAGACATAATCTCCTACAATTTTGCAAACTACACAAGGCACTGGGAGACAACATATAGCAAATACCAACACTACAATAAAAGCTTTACGGACCAGTGGTAGCCCTACAAAAACCACCAGATTTGTAGAGGGGACTAGAACTCAAGTGTAAAGGCGAACGAAAAGAAGAGGAGATGTGTCACAATCCTCAAAAGCGAATTCCACCAGACAGTTCTGATCATAAAATATTCATAGAAGACCACAATGATGGTTTCGGAGGTGATCGGATGTGCCATTAAATCAAACATAATAAATGAAGAAATCGTTATACCGACAATGGACAATATAGAATATGAGATCATTGCAAGATAGACTCTCTCATTGTAATATCAGCATAAAGACTACCCAAGCGCAGCGCCGATTACTCCATAACTGCAATAGAAAACATCCAAAATCAACTACTGGTATTTAGCTTATTGGAAATATATAAAATGCCGTCACCAAACACCGATTCCATAAAGATATAATTGAGGCATTCTTATCACTGGAGGACATGTATGCCATATTCAAACCGTTAATTCTCCAACAAAAGTAAATATGACACTGGATTTATTCTTTATCAACCGACCATCACTAATCAACAGATGCGAAATAGTAACTGGAATCAGCGACCACGACGTTGTCTTTGTTAATTCGAACATAGCAATCTCGAGACAAACACCTGTCAAATAAAAAATATTCGTGTGGAAAAAAGCAGACACAGGGAAACTGAAAGAGAGAATGACAGACTTATCCATATCGAATACCTATAACTCTGACACAGATATCAACACTCTGTTGACGTTCTTCAAAACCAAAACCAAATACTCGGCCATCATGAACGCATGCATATCATCAAAACTGATATCAATCAGAATAACTCAGCTACAGGACCACCGACCTGACGGTATTCCAACTTGTCTACTAGAGATAACACCAGGTCTATCACCGATCTTCTGGGATTCCATAGATCAGGGAAAAATCTCATCAGATTGGAAAACACTAATAGCGGCACCTGTATTTAAGGAAAGAGACGGAGGCCAGACCTCCAACTACAGACCGATTTCATTGACATCAGTATGCTGCAAGATCTGACATGGAGAACTGAAGAATATCGTTCATAGTAGTGTACTGACACACCTGGAAAACCACGACATCCCGTCCGATGAACAACGCAGATTCTGCAGTCGAAGGTTCTGTGAAACCAATTTAGTCCTGATCATCCATGACTTAGCTGCTGCACTGACCAATAGCGAATAAATAGATGGTATACTTCTGGGTTTCAGTGAGGCATTCGATAAGGTCCAGCACTCCCGTTTACTCATCAGTTAAGCTCAACCAAAACGGAGTGAGAAACAACATGCTCTCTTGGATCTAGGACTTCCAAGACTGTGATATTAGCAGGGAAACCCTTATCACTTAAACATGTTACATTTAGAGTTCCACAAATGACTGTCCTTAAACCCTTACTATTCCTTGTCGATGTTAATGTTATGCCAAGTTATGCCATATCAAAGACTCGCCTCTTTGCTGATGACTGCTTCATTTATCAGATCATCAGAACACCCGCAGACTGTGCTCAACTACAAGAAGATCTATATAGCCTGGTTAGATAGGAACAACTATGGCAGATGCAATGTAATCCCGACAAATGTAATGTTATGGTCATCACGAGGAAGAGAAATCCACTTCACATGACTATTCCATACACTGGCATTCACTCCAATATATGGATTCTGCAAAATATCTGGGACTTAATCTTGGACTTAACATCACCAGTAACTTATCCCGGAATACCTATGTTGATGCTGTGACTACTTAGAAGGCTAAAAACACCCTTTTTTTCCTTCATAGACACATAGGTACTTGCCCCCATACAGCAAAGGAACGGGCATTTACCGTCTTTGTTCGACCTGACTTGCTTTGACTTATTGGACTTCGTCCATAGGTGGAGATAGAGCGATCATAGTCTTTTTCCAATCCCTCCTATTTTGTGCGGTTCCCGTATTCCAGTATTCCGGTATTCAAGTTCAATCCCAATTTCTTCAATTCGTTGTCCAGTCCGGTCCTCCAGGTGTTTTTACGTCGTCCTCGTTCCGGTGATCCTGAGTATTCCAGTTCAGAGCCTGCTTTTTAGTGTTCTTGTTGTTCTTTCTTAGGGTATGGCCTATCCAGTTCCAATTTCTTGTTCTTACTGGCTGTTGGTTTGTTCTTTGCCAAAGTTCATCGTTGGTGATTTTCTCAGGCCGTCTGATACCAAAGATGGCTCTAAGGCTCTTATTAATGAAAACCTGTATTTCTCTTTCATCTATAGTTGCCGATGTTTTATCAGACATCCATTTTTGCGTTTGAGTTGAATGAAACCAACTGTTTCTTCTCATGCTTCCATGATGTCTGTCTTTGTACAGTTCCATTTGTCTTCAATATCATTGCTTGTTGCATCATTTTCAGTATCTGCCAATGTACAAAATCTATTCCTGAGTGTTATTTAGAAACTTTCTGTAGTGTCCCGCTCTTTAAACTCCTTCTACATTGAACTTTCGCACTGTGCTTTCTCTTTTCTTTGTTGTTAAAACTTATTTACCAATTAGATCTCCTAAGACAATAAGGATGTCTCTCTTAGGAACAGAATCTACAGCTGGTTGTAGGGAGTTGTAGAAATCATCTGCCGCGTTTGTTGGAGCGTACACTTTAAGAAAAGCTGTTTTCTGAAACTTGGTGTTGAATTTAGCTGATATATCTCTTGAAGATGTAGGGTTCCTTTCTAACAGCGATGTTCTTGGCTTATCTTGTAAGCATGAAGCCTACTCCTTTGTCATGAATGTCATGTTCATTGCTGTATCCTGACAATATAACTGTATGGCCTGAAGATAGTGTTGTCATGCCAGCTCTATTCCATCTTACTTCACTAAGTCCTAAATTTTCAATGTTGTATTTGTCCATTTCGTTTGTGAATTGCAGGCTTTTTCCACTTTGATGCATAGTTTGTATATTCCAAGTACCTATAGTTGTTGATTTTTTTTGCTAAGAACAACTTCATCAGCTTTCGCGTCATTTGCTGTCCTGTTTGTTTGCTTTTGTCCCTTTTCTCCAGAACTGTTGACGAGTCCGAGGAATTATTTTTTCCGTAATCGTTTCTGTAACCATTCCAAATCCACTAGGCACTAGGGGGTGGTCCTCTAGTTTCAGCTTTTTGTAATGTGGTGGTCAGCAACTCCCACACATAGTTTTATACCAGAGTTTTCTCTCCTAGACAAGTTCCCTACCAAGGGTGTGATCCCTGTCTGACCGTCTATTTAACCCGTAGGGCCTGCACTCTACACCTCTAGGGTCCTTGCTACTCCAAGATCCCCTTCATATTAGCCTTGAATACTAGATCCAAGTTACCGTGAGTTACCCCCGGGGAGGCGTTTGAAGGCGTCTAGGTAGTGTAGAGGTTATGTATTGGCAAGGGGAGACTTTGAACTACTGTCGAGTAATTAGTATGCAGCTGCAGTCTGGGATCAATCTACTCGGCGTAACATAACAGCACTGAAAATGGTTCAAACAACTATAAGAGGACGAACAGTGTTACCAGAATGATTACAAACCTTGATTGGGACGATGGCTGGGAGGAGCTGCAGCTAAGAAGAGCGTGGATAAAGACCATACTCCTCTTCAAGATAGTCAACTATCTTGTAGATAGTGCGAGCGCAATAAGGATATGGAACACACTGCCACAGCTGTTGGTCAGCATAGACCCCTTGAAGAATTCCGACAGGTCCTGGCCAACGCCACAATCTCACTGTAAGCTACACCACTTGCTTTTAACCTGTACACAGCAATGATAGTTATAGTGTGCCAGACGACCACTCTAATAGTGTGAATATAGAAGCATGAGTCATGCAATTATTATATAGATGATGATGATGATGATGATGTATCTAATCTTTTCTACTTAATTACCATCCCATAGTAAAATCATATCGGGAACCAGTCCATGATAAATCATATTATGTTTGGATTATCTCTCTTGCAAATGTCACTAATTCTTGTACATGTGATAGAGGAGTCGTTACAGTGTGTCAGATGACCACTCCAACAGTGTGAATATACAAGCATGGGTACTGCCTTTTGAAGATGATGATGATGATGATGATGTAATGGGAACGGCGTGAGCTTTTGATCCGTTTTGGGAAACACTCATGTGATAGGCAAGAAATAGTAGTATCAACACTGATTTCAATTCTAGAGCGTTTCATACATTTCCGGCTATTAAATCCAGATAAGAAATCAAAACATGTAAGCGTCGGAATTTTTTTTCTACCAACTAGAGAGCTCATACTGGGACTAATATAAAAATGTATGTCCCTGGCAAATATAAGGGAAAGATAGCAATATTTTCTAGAAAGAGTCAATTTATTTAAGTTATTTTGAATTTATTTTTACCTCCATATTAACTCTGTTCAAAAGTATTTAAATTTTAAATACAAAGATTGGCGTATTTTGTAAAGTAAACCACTTTATAGTTTTTTTTTTCAGGAAACCCTTGGACATAAAAAAAAATGTCACATCAAGTGTTTTAATTATTTAATCGATGATCTAGACTTCTTACCGTGTAGTTTTATCAACTAAAAGCTTTTTGTGCTTGCTTGCTTTTAGTGTTTGTGATGTTATAAAGCTTTTATTATACCCCCGTAAACAAAGTTTGGGGGTATATAGGAATCACCCTGTCTGTCTGTCCGTCTGTCTGTCCGTCTGTCCACACTTCTCGTAACCGCAACTCCTCTTAAACCGCTTGAAGATTTTGATGAAACTTTACACAAAGGAAGGACACTATATGGAGATGTGCATGAAGGAATATAATTATTGTCCGAAACCAGGATGGGGAGATAATTCGACTTAGACTTTTTGTTGATTCCCTATGTATGGGTTACCTCGTAAGCTCAACTCCTCTTAAACTACTTGAAGGATTTTTATGAAACTTTACACAAAGGAAGAACACCATATGTAGATGTGCATGAAGGAATATAATTATTGTCTGTTATAGGTAATTAAATGTTGTAAATATTCAATAATGCATTTTATTCATTGTTTTTACTTTGTACGGCCTTAATATTATGTAATTTGTTTGGCCTAGTTATGTAACTTGTTTACAATAAACAATGGTCAAGGTTATTACACCTTAGAACATGTGGAATATTCTAGAATTTAAATTCAGATTTTAACACATAGATTTTTCTAGATGTTTTTCTTACATAATCATTCTAGTCATGTGATTGTCAGTTGATTAGAATGTTCTAGTTAAATCTTGTGGATAGATTTTTCTAGAAATAATAAATGTATTTATATGAGGTAGCTGAAAAGGGTTAAGTCAGTCAGTTTAATAAGTTTATACAGGATTAATTAGTTTATATAGGATTATCACGCACATCTTTCGTATTGGAAATCGACATCAATTATTGTGAATCTATTATCAACTATTTAGTGAGGATTATAAGGATTATTCTATTGGACATTTATTGGTGGAATTAAGTGAGCTATTCGTTTGGATTATTACTTGGACTTCATTATTGTCAAATAAGTTATATATTGTATTTAATTTGTAAAATAATTATTTTTCGCCTGATTAAAAGTTAATTTGAGCCAATTTTGTTTTTCATTATTGCTGGCAATTCATTGGTCATTTCTACCACATAACAGAAATTGGGGGATATCGTCCGGGGTCTTCGAAATTGTTTAGAAAAGAAATTATTATATTTTTGTTTAATAGAAAATTTTTTAAAGTCAGCAATAATTTTTACAAGATGTCATTTGATCCAGAACAATTGATGTCTACGTGTCAGGTGGAGAATTTTGAGAAGCTAAAAAAGGATGAGTTGATTATTTTGGGAAAACATTTAAAATTAAACATTAAATCTGGAATGAGAAAATTTGAAATTCAAAATGTGAT
>MJUU01005007.1:23572-52575 GCA_002080025.1 Modiolus philippinarum
GTGAGAAAACCCCACACCCAATGGCAGGTTGGAGTCAGCCCCTGAATAAAGAGTAATCAAGTTCAGCGAAATAAACATCATCCTAAACATAAACATAGATTTACTTTCCCGGACCAGTTTTCCACTTTTCCCGGGTAGCGGGAAATGGGAATTACGAAGGCCTGCGTCACTTCTCTGGAGTCTTTTAATATGCCATGTCAAATCTGAGACAACACGAATGTATGATGTACGATCACGCTTCCTGTTCCTAACAAGAATTTGAGCAGCCAATCAAAATGTCACACTAATTATTGGTGTCATGGATAAAGCTACTTTCATTTCCTTGAGAATCGATTATACCTATTTCGTTTTTACATAGCTGCTTGTTCAATAATAAGTACTCTCTGAGGGCAGTGGAAATTTACCTAAGCCATTTTTATCCAAACGCAATGAATACAAATGTACAATAACGGAACATTTTGGATATTATCGATGTACGTTATTTGTTAGAAAATTGAGAAAATAGAGAAGTATGAACATGGGATCAGCTTCTTATATTTTAAATTAAAACATTGAGAGATTTTCAACAAATTCCTTTCTTCCCATTTTATGCTTTACTTTAGTTTTGCATGGTACTTGTCATAATAATTTTCAAACCTTTCAAATGATTACAAAACTTGTTGATTTCCATTTTTACCTGTCAAAACTTATATCATGTTTATTAGGACTTCAGGTTCTTTCAAGTGTTCTGACTTGACTATGATTCAGAATAGCCTTGTTATTGTATGTTAGTTCAGGGTAATAGACTGGTTTCTATCACATGAGACATTACAAACATGTCTAACTCTGCAATGCTACACAATGTAATAACGGACCATGTTTTAGCTGTTTGATATTCACAAAGTTCGGACAAGTATTTCCTAGTTTTGGGTCAGTAAAATTTGTATCTCACTTGCCCGAACAGGCAAGTTGGTCAAAAAGTCAATGTCAAACCCTGTTGAACTCTTCCTTAGTTGTTTGATTGTCTTCAAGTGTCTTTTATTTGGAATTTCAACTTTTGATTTTTGGAGCCTCCATGGGGGTTTATCTAAAAAAAAACAGAAAGTGGGAAGGTTGGCAGGCCTGATAATTATACCATACCCCCCTGCAAAGTATGTACATCATATATACAAAGCTGTTTGAATTTACACACTAAACTGTTTATTAACACTCACTACTGGCGTTAACTTCCATGATAAACCATCACTACATGTATAAATAATTCAAGTCCTTGTAACTAGCAAATTTGTTCTTTTAAGATGCAGTTGACAGAAAAGTCCTCTTGAAATAAACTAAATATGGTCATTATATTTCAACATAATGTCTTTAACTTGAAGGTCATATTGTTTTTTAATGCACCAGAGACAAAAAATTCAAATAAATACTATATTGATTATTGAAATACAAAATCAGCTGTCACTTTAGTAAGAACTTTTCATCTTGGTACAATATGAATGTTGATGGTTAATATTAGTAAATTCAGAAACGCAGATATCATTGGCGGATCCAGACTTTCTGCTAAGGGGGCCCGACCAATATTTTATTCAAAAGGGTGGCCGGCCACAACCCAATTTTTTTTAAGACATCTAGGAATTTTAAATATTTTACGACCTAAGGGGGCCCCCCTAAATTCGCCCCTGGATATTGCCAGTCATGTTGAAAGGAAATTGATGAAGAATTTCTTATAGTCCGTTAGATACTTTTAGAGAACACACAGGTTCTGTCAGTTTGTAATCCAATCAGAGGAGGTTGTACATTGTAGTGTCATGAAGTTAAATTTTAATATCCATGTCAAATAGATTTTAAATATGTAAACAACAATGATCTGTTTTTTATATGGAAAAAATAATGACTCCATCTTGATAAACTTATACATATAACATCTGACAGCTGTTCATGACATCACATGATTGCTAGATGACTTTGGAGTAAAATTATGTAACATCTCTTGAATATTGGTAGATTAATTCACTTGTATAGTACAGGAATGTACATTTGGAAGCCACTAGACATTCAGAAAATTATTTTAAAGAAAAATTAGGAAAATTGATAGGGAACTGTAACTGCCTTGACTGCAAATTGATACAGTATGCCCATTGCTTTTTGCAGTTGGAGATACATACACCCTTTGACCTCTGAATTTGGGGTACAGAGTATTTTTAGGTATTGCACAACCCTATCAGTATTTTAAAGGACTTTGGTGATTGGCGACAAATACTTGCAAATATAGGAATTTCACACTTGCATAATACATGTCAAAATACAAACTGTTAAATTATAGCTTAAATACTTCGAGGTACCAGCTCCTTTGCAAAGGTAGTTTTAGGGGAGGTTAGAATCACTCTTACTGATATACATGTATGTCTGTATGTTATCTCCCTGTCAAATCCTACATGGTCTGTCAGATTTCAATGAAATGTTTGAAACTTTGCAATTTGATTAAATGCCTATTTCTATAAAAGTATTCAATGGTGTTGTACATAACAGAAACTAAGCAAGTCCATAGAACTTTTCTTACTCATAATGCAAAAAAAAACTAACCCCTTTGCATTCCAATTAAGAGGAACTAAAGATTTCTGAAATAGCACAATGAAAAAAGCCATTCTTAACTTACATATGTAGGTCTAAAGCTAAGTTGATTAAAGCTGTTAGAATTAATTTTCAACAGAAAATGGTGAAACTTGAAGCAAAGATAAAAGGACATCTCAGAGTTTGGGAGTAATAAATACGAGTGCAGTTCAGCAAGTGGAGCTTAATGGCCAAGAGGTTATTTCCATGTTTTTATATTATATTGCAAGCACAAATATTTCGAACTGAAAAGAAGTGGGTGGCATGTCGATGAAAATTTTTTATGCTTCATGAATTGTAATATATATTTTTGTAAATTTTAGGTTGAATGGTGCTAGGTGACAGAGTTTAAATATGGCTTCAGATTCATCAAGGTAATATGAAATTTTTATAGAGATTTCTTCAAGTCTAGATTTTTTTATTCCCTCGCCCAACAAAGTTGGGGAGAGGATATAGCATTTCGACAGTTCGTCCGTTAGTCTGTTTGTCCGTCCGTTCAAACTCAAGACCATATATCTTTTGAATAACAAGTCATAGATGGACAAGGTTTTGTCCATGAATGCATCTTGAATATTACTTGAGGTTGATACATGTATATCAGTCGGAGGAACTACTAATACAAGTGATTTTTAAATCATTGCTATAAGTAATTTAAGGGCTCTTTTCACAAAATTCCAAATCGTGCTTAAAATGTAGAATTGCTCAGATGGTTTACTCATTAGATTTGTTGTAGCCATTCCATATAATGAAATAGTATGTGTGACATCTCTTAAATGTATGTATGTAAAGAAATCAATGACATACTTAGAGAAATTCAAGATTTTGTGAAGAATTTTTAGTTCGCCTCAACGAAGTTGAGGGGGACTATTGGTGTACCCCCGGCGTCCGCGTCTACGTCTACGTCCGCGTCCGCATTTGGGCATATATCTCTGCAACTATGAAGGGTAGGGTCATCAAACTTTGTGTGCAGATGCATCTTGGGTTATCTCACAGCCTTTAAGAAAATTAGGTCTCTTTGACCTATATTTTCCGCTTGACTGGCTTTCATTTAATTTTAGGTCCGAGTTGATATCTCAGTAACTGTACATGGTAGGATCATCTAACCTTGCATGTGCATGCATCTTTGGGGGTAGGTCAGCATCCAGGCCAAATAGGTCACTTTGACCTATCTTTTCCGCATGATCGACTTACATTCAAGTTTACGTCCGAGTTCAGATCTAAGGAACTGTACATGGTAGGATCATCTAACCTTGCATGTGCATGCATCTTTGGCAGTAGGTCAGCATCCAGGCAAAATTAGGTCACTTTTCCGTTTATGTCGGAATTCAGGTCTCCATAACTGTACATGGTAAGATCATTTAGCCTTTGTATAAGGGATGGTAAATGAGCACCCTGGCGAAATTGGGTTTCTGTGTCCATGTGCCATAACGAGGTGAACTTTGTAATCGTTGATTACCTATGTTTTACTTTTAATGCCACTTTCAACACTGGTTTTCCAATATAAAATGAATTTTCTGACCACCAGTGATAATTTTTCTATGAACTTCAATCGTTCAACTTTATATTAAAACATTAAAAAGGTGGTATTCGGGGTAAAAAAAAACAGGTATTTGCAGGGCCTGAAGACAGCTGGGGTCTACAGCAAAATATTACCTGGTAGAGGAATAATATTTTGTATGTAGAAGCGTCTTGTAAAGTTATGAAGCTCCAAATAAAAATTAGGTCACTTAGACCTACATTTCATGCATGAGTGACTTCGATAAAAGTTTTGTAAGAGTCCAGATCTGGGATACTACATCTCTTAGAGGAATAATACTTAATATGTAGATGCGTCTTGTAAAGTTACGAAGCTCCAGAAAAAAAAATATCGGTAGGTCACATTGACCTGCATTCATGCATGAGTGAATTAGGTTAAAGTTTTTTTTTTACAGTCTTGATCAAAGATACTATAAATTGCAAAAGATTAATCTTTTATCAGTAGATGCATATGCTATTGGTATTAGGCCAAATAAAAAAATAGGTGTGGTTCCGGTCCCCCGACCGACCCTATTTTTTCCTGCCGACCTAGACGTTTTTTCACCCAAAAAGTAAAAAAAAAAATTAGAAATAAAACGACCGACCCTAGTTTTTATGGCGAATTTTGATTGACAAAGTTTAAGTAGAGATCAGCGGCAAGATCGTGGTTATTTTGAAACTGTAAATCGGTATAATCATAGTTTACCAACTAGCAGAGTTTTTATTTACTATATCGGAACCTTTTTATGAAGTATTTGATGAGAAACAAGCTCAAACGCTGCGAAAATTGAAGTTATTTCCCATCAGGAAGTTTTCGTGCAATCATAAATTCGGAACGAGTTCGGCGCGGACTGTATTTAATATTTCAGAGGCTTCAAAGCCTATTAAACTGTTGCGGGATAAATTTAAAGGAGACTCAAACATCTTCTTTTACATCTGTTATGAATAAACTATTGTCAAGAGTCAATGTGATATAAATAGCATATATTGTCAGCTATATCGACACTTCACCGATCACATGGTTTCTTGACATCCTCAAAAGTTATGGCGGCTGTTGAAATATTCGAGATTATGATGTGAAAATATAAATTTTGGTGGAAATACACCTTCTCTTTATAACTCTTAGGAATTTTCCACTTCATAACCCATAGTATTTATCAAGTCCGATATTGTTAAGAACGATCGTTTGGCTTGATCTGAGACTAAAAATCGATCATCTGGGAACTTGGACAAATCTTAAGTATCCACACCCCTATCGCTAAATCATTTTTAGGGTGAAGATTTGTGGATAATACATGGTTTTATATCACAGGTTACAATGCATTTGCATGTTAAGTATTATATATGATTTAAAAAAATAAAAAAATAAAATAAAATAAAATCCCGACCTACCGACCCTATTTTTTCAAAGGGGTGACCGGAACCACACCCATTTTTTTATTTGGCCTTATGCTCCTGAAATAAGGTCCCTACATTTCTTGCGTGACTGGCTCAGATTTAAGTAACAAGCCAGATCTTGAATGGTACAACTTTGTGGAGTGTTGCAATACTAGAAAAACATTGAACAACACAGCGAGGGGATTAGCTGTCATTTCCGACTGCCCCTTCTCTTGTTTGTCTACAAGTACAAACATAGCAGATTATATTATCAGATGATTTCGCTTAACAAATATGGCAAAAGTCTGTTGATGATTTTAACTAAGTGTTTCTTTACACTACTGGGTAAATACAAATTCTTGTAAGGTACACGTTCTTTCCTCTTGCTTTGCTATTCAAAAAGTTTTTGTATTTTTGTATGAAGGTTTTATTCCATGTAAATTAAAAAAAGAACAGACTGCTCTTAGTTAAGACAAAAGTGTAAATGAGTACATGGCAAGAATGGGCACTCAGTCTCTAAAGGTTTTGTTGATTTTGTTTGTCACATATTAGCATGCAATGTGCTGAGTGCTTTCATAGCTCTAAAAGTGAGTGTGTACTTTTGTTATATCACTTGGTCTCTGTCTTCTTTGTTTTGATATTTCACATTTTGATCATTTATTCTGGACTTCTGAAGCAAATAACTGAACCAAACTTTTACTGGAATACTTTACAAATAGTGCTCATACTGTGCCAATCTTATTGAAATCATGGCTGTCAACACAGAAAATGTCAGTGTTTTTACTGATCACAATTTGATCAAATCCTCTAAAGCAACTTGAGCAAATTCTTTGACAGTAATTATACATGGAAGGTTCTAAACAAAGCCTTTTCATTTTGTTCCAATTGATCAGTGCAGAGCATATAGTTTTATATTTGACCATTAAGGAAAAAGAAGACATATTTTTGTCATCTTGGATTATCCTCTAAAACTATTGATCCAAAATGAATATATGTATCAAACTGTGAAATGTGCTTTGGAGGATTGTTCTTCCCAATCAATCACAGATGTTGTGGCCATTGTGCACAGTGAACAAAGGAAGTGACATATGTATCACAGTGGTACATCTTGGAGGATTAACATCAAACCATATTATTCATAAAAAGAATCTCTGATTAAATCATTTAATATGCAAAAAGATTTATTTTAATGCATGAAATAGATACAATTACAGAGAATACTCATCTGGCTGTATTCTGATTGAAAATGTTAAAAAATTAAGAAATGAAAAAATACTGGAATGCACTCATATGCATTGCACATTCTTGAATTACTGTGTTGTTCCACAATTCGTTGAATAGTTTGCGATATCATAATCTTGGATAATAGTGTTTATTCTTGTGTATACATGTTGTGTTTGTAATCTCTTTACACAGATGTTTTAACTTTTAAGGAGACCTGTTAAAAGGAAGTCTATAGCAACAAGTACCACTGACCCATCACCAGCCAAACACGTCAGGAAATGTGAGAGAACTGGATGTCCAGCCAAGGCACCAATATGTTTTGCATCATGTGCAGATAAGTATGTATATTGTACAGTGAAACCTTACTAAACCAAATATGATGTGTATCAATTTATATATATTTTGAACCTGTCTAAATCAATCAAATTTCTCAGTCCAAAAAGGGTTTGATTAAGATAGTGTTCACTGTAATATGATCTGTAAGTGTCATCATGTGATATTAAAAAAATCATGGTAAGAACTAACTTCAAAAATGTTTCACAAAAGACACGATGTCTGCAGATTGTGACATGCACATTTTGGTTTGAAATTTCATATATTGTGTAAAAGATGCATCTTGTACATTTTTTGTACCCAGAAGTTTCACAAATTAAACGACTTACAGACCCTATATAAAGAATTTTACAATATTAATTTATCTGGCTTGACTGGCCATTTTGCACTTGCAGAAAAGTGTTTATGATTTTACTTATGATTTTACTTTAGGTTGAAAACCTCATAGTGACTTCCCAGATGAAGAACAATAATATATTTGTTTTGTGCTGTTTTCCCCTATTAATACTGATGGTTAATTTTGCTTGTGAATCATGTTAATTAGACATGAAAAAAAAGATATATGGGGCTATATGTACATGTTTATAGATACACTATGACTCAGTATCCAGATACTGAAAAAATACACCAAACTTTCAAAGGTCAAATTTACTTTCAAAAAACTTTTACTTGCAGTCTTGTCATATTTTTAAAAACTTAAGTAAAAACTATCAGCTGTGTATCTCTTAATGCTGAATTCATTCTGAGAACATTTTTGGAAAATTCAGATTATTATGTAATAAGTGTAGAAGTTTGATTTATAGAACTATGATGTAGTGCATTTCTTTATTTATTCAGTATATTACATGATTTAATAGGTATAATATTATTTTCCAGGTGTGCAGGGAATGGATACACATCAAGATGGTATCACTTATCTCAAGCAGAACATTACTGTAATGAATGCTTTGAACACTACTATAGGAGGTAAATTTTCATAGAGTGAGTTCGAGCAACTACAAAAGTATCTACAGTCAATGTACAAGATCGAACACACTATTGTTACCGGAAGTTTACGCACTGTTGTAGTTAATTGCCCAAGCTCAATCTTTACTTCGCATGTCTTGTCAAACAAGACAAACATGCCACCTGAGAATAGTCGAACTAGAATAAAATTGTGACTTCACATGATCTTTCGATGGATTTCATTGGTCACTCCTTATTCCAATCCAGATTTCCCTCATGGGGACCAAAAATGACTAGACCAGAGTAAGTTGATAAAATTTGCTCATACTGTCCATGTAAACTAAATAACTTTGGTTACATGTTAATTGCATTTCCTTTGACAAAAAAAATTGCATGGTTTGGTTATAAAAATACTTGGATTCACTCCAAATTGAGAAATCTAGACATTTATCACCTTACACTTTTGCAGCCTCTTTTTTTTTTTACTCTGTTTACATGAAAAAATCTCTTTTTAGTCACAAAGATGGTTATGAAGAATTCAATATCTGGAAGAGAAAATGGAGCACATATGGAACTACTGAGGCAAATCTCAGAACTTTTATGAGCGAAACACTTCTTCCATACTGGATCCAGTGCACAGAGTGTTCAAAATGGCGACAAATGTCCAAAGATGCAAATCCTACACCAGAATTTATAAAAAGTTATGTGTGTGGAATGTCACTCACAGGTGTAAAGGTATGTACTGGTAAATATGTACATGTTGTATACCCTAATTTCTCTGATTCTTACGCTGTTTTCGTCAATTTCATTGTATTTGAGATAAAAATGTTCTCCCTCAAAAGAGAATAATATAATCTAACACCATTGAAAAAGCAAGATCGAGAAATCTCAGACACCCAAGGGTAAGATTTCAATATTTCTCTGACAAGGCTTGCCGAATCTGAGAAACATTGAAATCTTACCCGAGGGTGTCTGAGATTGCTAAATCTTGCATTTTCAACGATGTTTGATTGTTTTTCTCACATTAATAAGCAAAATACAAGTTTCTTTACAACCAGACTACAGTTGGCGTCAGCCATGTCTAAGCAACTTACTATGACGTCAATAACGTCATAATGTATTTCCTCATGTGAAATTCTTATCTCACCCGTGGGTTGAGACAAGGATATCTCAAATGGCTAAAAATAGGTATAGGCTTGTCTCAAATGTGAGAATGAGTGATCTTGGGTTATCATTGACTGATGAAAAAGGCACGAATTTATCTTCCAAAAGCAAATGGGGTGCAGTGAAACCTGTCTAATCCGACACCTGAGTATTCCAACATCCTGTCAAATCTGGCATAATTTAATGGTCCTAATGATAGCTTTCAAATGCTTTTAAACCTGAGTATTCCGACATCCTGTATAATCCCACACATTTTTATGGTCCCATTTTGTGTCGGATAAGACAAGTTCCACTGTTATAACAAAATTATCGAACAGTCGTCAAGAGCTGAAGTCCATGAGACAAAAAGAGAAATCAGGTTGAAACCAACGGCAAAATTGTCTACCCCAATAGTCCTGACTTGGTACAGGCATTCCAAAAGAAATGATGGGTTAAACTGGATTTATGGCTAGTCAAACCTACCCTCCTATTGCATAGTGTCTGGTAGCAACTCAACAGCAACTGCCATAGATAATTAAAATATACCTGTAATGAATATATTCTGTACTTAAATCAATGTAAGAAGTTTTAACCGAACCCATATATAGTTAATTGATCTTAAATTTCCGATGAACATTTTGTTTATGCAGATTTCAGTGTCAATTTCAATTTCATTTCAACTACATCACAGTGTTAATTAAAGAGGCCCTCAACAGGCTTTAAAGCTCAGCATTAGATATTATGGGGCATTGTAATGCTAATGTAAGTTGTTAGTCCAATACTTGACATACCGTTGTATCACTATTGGTTTATCTCAATCAGTACTGACTTGTTGAATAAAGTTTCATTAAAGTGTATGTAAAAATGCAAAAAAGACTTAAAAAAATGCATCCACTTTATTTCAGAAAGCAAAACAGACAGATGCTTGTGACGTTCCTGAGGATTATGTAAGTTAAAATAATCAGATGTAAGTTTTAGACTTAAGAGATAACCATACTATATTTTAGGATCTAAGAATAAATTGTAGAAAATCATAGATTTGACTGTTGCGACCAGAGTTTTTCAGTGATGCATTGGCAGAGTCAGAAAACAGATGTCAGCATACTAATTCGTAAACTGCAGTACAGTACTCACAAAGAGTAGAAAACCTGCATGTATAATTCCACAAATCAAACAATCATGTACATTGTACTTACATTTAATGTTTAAATTGATCATTGAATATTCTGATTTTCAGGTCAAAATGTTTACATCAAAAAGGAAAGTAATGAAAGTTTAACTGTATTAACATAGGTGTACTTGAACAAACATTGAAAGGATATGGAGTAAATGCACATGAGACAAAGTCTCTACAAATACAAGGTGAAACCAAGCAATGGAACAACGCTTTTATTGTTGTTCTTCATCTTGAAGTCACCTTGAAGCTGAATTTGATGAATGTTTTAATACTACATGTTGTCAAAAGTTGTCTGTCTAATAATTTAGTGTTGGGAATCTGATAAAAAAAATCATAATGGATAAATCGGAATAATCAGATGTACCTGCTGATTCGATTATCAATTTAAATCGGATATCTTTATAGTGCTGATAGAGTTTGAATTAAACCATTTTTGCTGTGCTTTTGTGTCACATAAATAAAAACATGATTTTCACTTTCCATGGGAAAATGGATATGTATTCATGACCTGTTGAATTCCCCATACATGAGACATACAACAGAGGAATATTTTGAAAACAATTAAAAAAGAAATATGCTATATTAAAAGAATTCCAGTCCTGACAATTTCATTTCTATTCTCCACCCATTCTAGTATTATCAGACAGAAAAAAATACTCTTTCCTTGAAAAATGTTTAATTGTCTGCAATATTTATGTAGCACCCGATTATCGATTATTGAAAATCATAATCAATGATCGATTTCATGTTGAAAGTCAATCAAATATCGATTATAATCGATCATTGGAGCATCACTCCTGTCTATAGAAAATAAAAAACATCAGAATGTGGAATTGTAATAAATTTATGTTTTATTTACAGAGAGTGGAATATGCCAAAGATTACAAGTGGCTTATGGGGCTTTTTTCAACACCATTCATGAAGAATTCAGTGGCATTCCCGTTCCTGTCATCGTATTTTCCTGATGGAGTTGGCATGTCTGCATTAGACTCAGAAATAGTCAACCAATCAAAAGCTCCAGGTTAAATGTTATTAAAGGTCAATAGGTCACACTAGAAAAACAAGGATAAATTTAATAAGCTGATGTCATTTTATGATTATTCAACATGATGCTAAACATACATGTATACTATGTAACCATAATAACACAGTATGACTTTGGACCTGCGTTGAATGACCCTGGTACTATGATACATTGGAACTAGTGATATAGAGAGAATTTTACATCTTATTGGGTCAAATATTTATCCAAGTGAAGCTCAAACTTGAAATCTTCAGAATACTGTATAAGTGGTTATTTTGCTTTATTCGTAGTTATCTTGAAGTCTCGAATATTGCATACCAAGAAATATAATTGAATGAGATTGTGTATAAGTGGTTATTTTGCTTTATTCGTAGTTATCTTGAAGTCTCGAATATTGCATACCAAGAAATATAATTGAATGAGATTGATTTAATGCAGCAAATGATAAGAAATTGTGAATATTTCAATCTGCGAAAATAAAATCATCTAATAGTTTTGAAAGAAATCACGAAAATTCCTTGCAGTCATTTGCAAAGAAAGTGTCCCTTAACCAAATTGTTTCATTTTCATGCTACCAAATCTATAATTATGTTGTTTATCATAAATTTCAGGATATAAGAAACAAAAAACATGTGTCAGTACAATCATGACAATTTGATATGGTGTGCATTGAACTTTTTGTAATAAATTTGACGATATTTTCAACTTGTTTGAAATGTTAAGATAAGCTCTTGCTGTCTTTATTTTAGTATAAAATCACATATATAATTGAAAAAAAATTTATAAATATTAGAATATTGAACAAGACCTCACAATATACACATGATCCATTTTAAATTTCTTGAAGGAAGAAGTATGACAAATTTATTCAGATTTCTTCATGTTTCAACTTTTCTATCCTCAAATACTTAAAGTGAAAGTCCGCAAAAATATGGAAAAGAGAATATAAAATCCATATGTAGTTCTGACGCATATGACATATTTCGATTTTTGCATTTTTAACTCAATTGTTGAAAAAAATGTATTTTATTCACAGAATCTATGGTCATGGAGGATCATGTGACATTGTTTAGAGGGCGCTATGTATACTCACGTCAAGTAATAACCAACGAATACTGTAATAAGGCGTTTGTCAACAACAATCACTAACGAATATGACAAAGTTCGTTACTGCATTTTTACAAAGTCGCCGTTCAACTCTTGACTTTGATATATTTTTGTTTATTTTGCTTAAAAAGATTTTTGACATTCTGTTTAATTTGTGTGTTTAATTTGTTTCTATATCATGCAATATAATTACAGAGTCCAAACATTATTTTTATAAACAGCTACTATGATAATAAGTGTCAAAACAAAGGCGGTACAATGTTTGATATTGTTTACCTGTTTTATGTACCATTCTGTGAATTGGCCTAATTACACTTTCTTCACCTGTCGCGTCACCTATTAACGATTGACATTATAATCTTGTACGTGTATTCGTGATTTTGGAGAATGAAAGTGTAGGGAGGTGGTTTCGTGTAGACGCCCGTGTAGACATGCATGTTTCAACTTCCAACCAATACGAACTATTTCTGTTGCACCTATATACTTAAAAAAAAACAACGAAATAATAAGAAAAAAATCTTAATGGACATTGATCATAGTATTTGGATCAAGGTCAGAAATTGTACTGTTGTGTCCATGTTCTGCTACATTACATTCCTTTTTTTTTCATTCTCAATATGTATATTTATGCCAAGATGTGAGGATAGTGACTCAATTCTGAATGTTTTGTAAATTGCTGTTGACAATTTTATGCTACAAAGAACTGGATGCCCCGGGTGATTGTCATATGTTTGTATATTTGGATATTACACAAGGCAGGTGACAAGATACCTGAGCATCTCTCAGTGCATGTTCACTCTCAATTTTGTAATGTTTATTCCAACCAAACGTAAATAGGTAGACCTTTACATGAGAAAAAACTTTAAAAAACAAAAATACATTATAAAAAATAGCAAAAGAAACAAACACGCATAAAAATGAAATAAAATAAAAAAGTGACAATTATTATATTATTGAAATAACTGAAATCCTAAAATTAGTGTTTGAATACTTTGAAAGATAACGGATGTTGCAGTTTGAATGCACATCTTTTTCAAAGGTATGCATTTTTGGCCAAAAATCTACACGAGACAAATATAGATTCAAATAAAAGAGGCATCCAAGTCTCTGAATCCCCTGACTGGTCTTCACCATTTGGAAACGTGTCTAAATCATTTTACAGTCTGATAAAACTCTTACAAAGTTTATGTATCTATACTGAACTCAATTCTTGTCCCTTTCTTTTTGAATGTATGATATGCTAGTCTTCTTCTTTTTCATAAATATGATACTTTAATAAAGAAAATGCACAATTTACGCCCAATTAAGAGCCAAAGGCATATAACAAATAAAATCAAAATATATATATTTTTAAACAAGCATACATATAAAGCAAATGAAATTAAATGCCCCCAGCTGTCCTCAGTTCTAGCGACTAGTTAGAATGTGAATCATGTATATGTATTGTCTTATTTTTGTACAAAGATTCTGAGTATGATGTTGATAAATTGTTTGAATAATTATTGATAGCATCATTTTTATTATAATTATAAGACTTTGACAAAACAAAACAAAAAAACTAATTTTGACTTTCCTGGAGTGAAGTTACTGATATTGACAATTTCAGCATTAAAATTACCCTCATGGACATTTGTGACCCAAGAGTGATTTATGACCCTACCTAGCAGGTGACATGTGTGTTGATTGTCCCAATAAACAAAATATACGTGTACCTGAGCCTTAACACCTGTATCCAAGGCTACTATTTGATTGTGTGTTACCTGGCAAGAAGACCATATTTTTTTTTATTTTTGCCGTAGCCGTTAAGTAAGCTTTAGACATGAGGGTATTCATACTTATTTAGATAACGAGAGGTTAAACATGTTCAACTTGAAATTCGACAAGAATGAAAATTATCACTAATGTAGACTTTTATAAAATATGGTATATATTTATCATATATTTAACGGAAATTTTAAGCCTGTATGCCATGCTCACGATCATATTACCGATTTGCATATCGTGGTGAGTCCAATTTGAAATTTTGTCCGGTTTTTGGTCATACCAAGGATTACCCAGCATCCTTTATAGTTCGCCTCAACGAAGTTGAGGGGGACTATTGGAGTACCCCCGGCGTCCGCGTGCGCATCTTCGTCCGCGTCTGCATTAAGGTATATATCTTGGTAACTATGAAGGGTAGGGTCATCAAACTTTGTGTACAGATGCATCTTGGGCTAACTCACAGCCTCCAGGGAAAATTTTTCCGCTTGGCTGGCTTTCATTTAATTTTAGGTCCGAGTCGATATCTCAGTAACTGTTCATGGTAGGATCATCTAACCTTGCATGTGCATGCATCTTTGGGGGTAGGTCAGCATCCAGGTAAAATTAGGTCACTGACCTATATTTTCCACATGATTGACTTACATTCAAGTTTACGTCCAAGTTAAGATCTAAGTAACTGTACATGGTAGGATTATCTAACCTTGCATGTGCATGCATCTTTGGGGGTAGGTCAGCATCCAGGCAAAATAAGGACACTTTGACCTATATTTTCCGCATGATTGACTTACATTCAAGTTGACGTCCGAGTTCGGATCTAAGTAACTGTACATGGTACAATCATCTAACCTTGCATGTGCATGCATCTTTGGGGGTAGGTCAGCATCCAGTCAAAATTAGGTCACTTTGACCTATATTTCCGAATGATTGACTTTCATTCAAGTTAACGTCCAAGTTCAGATCTAAGTAACTGTACATGGAAGGATCATCTTACCTTGCATGTTCATGCATCTTTGGCAGTAGGTCAGCATCCAGGCAAAATTAGGTCACTTTGACCTATATTTTCCGCATGATTGACTTACATTCAAGTTTACATTCGAGTTCATATCTAAGTAACTGTACATGGTAGGATAATCTAACCTTGCATGTGCATTCATCTTTGCGGGTAGGTCAGCATCCAAGCAAAATTAGGTCCCTTTACCGTTTATGTCCGAATTCAGGTCTCGGTTACTGTACATGGTAAGATCTTCTAGCCTTTGTATACATGCATAAGGTATGGTAAATGAGCACCCTGGCCAAATAGGGTTTCTGTGTCCATGTGCCATAAAGAGGCGAACTTTGTAATCGTTGATTACCTATGTTTACAAATTGTGTCTTCTCCGTAATTGTTAGTGATACAAATTATAATAATCTGTATCAATATTTCGTCACTTCCGATCCAAAATGGCGATACCCATAATTGAACTACGGTCAGCTTTTAACTACACAATCTTCCTCAATAAAAAAGATACATAACTGCAATTCTGCATGAAGCATTTTAAATATGATATAAATAGAATTAGGTGAGAAGTGAAAAATCGTGGACTTTCACTTTAATATATAGCTTTATATATAGATAGAGTAAATAAAGACTCAGTCATTGCATAAAACATGTAAACTATAAAATTACTTATGACAGTGGAAAATACTATGTAGCTGATTTCTTCTTGTTCTTGGACTTCATTTATCATAGCTCATTGAATATGCATATGATCTAGATCTTTTTCTTGACAAGATTTTATGTCTGTGCTCATAATAAAAGTTTTTTTTACAGTATGGTAGATTTTTTTACTTCCACAACTACAGTAAACAGTGAAATGATATGGAGTAAATGCACATGAGACAAACTCTCTACAAGTTCATGGTATAACCAAGCAATTAAACAAGCCTTTTATTGATGTTCATCATCTTGAAAGGAGGCCTTCAACAAATAGCTTTGCTCTAATACATCATAGTAAGTTAAAGATGGCCTCCAAGCACTGGTTTGACTGGAATTCATTTCTAAATATTCAACTGTGCTACATCCATATTAATTATTATTTATGGAAGTGGGATGATCAGCAAAACATAAAAAGTTACTGGTAAAATGTTGTTACAATTGTTGTCATCTGTTGCCAAACAATCGCAACATTTAAAAACAACCCTAGAGTATTAATACGGTAAAGAAGCGTTAAGTAATTAAGCAAGGGTTGATATAGAAATAAATCATCAACTCACCAATAAATATTACTTGCCCTTCCTAAGATCAACTTGCCCTTCCACATTCAGAATTGAGCATACATAAAATTTCAACTTTACAAGTGGACAAGTCAGCATCAAATTTAAATTGCCCTGCATAGATTTTACTTGCTGCAGGCAAAGGAGAGAGCGCTGAAATGGATCCCTGATTATGGAATTGTGGAAAACATTTTATCTTTTTGGCAGGTGTTTTACCCTTAAGAGAGAATACTCATCCTTATCAGGACTATTCTGATTTTCAACAGAGCAACAGATATAAATGGCATGGTTAACCCTTTCCCTGATAGTGTCCCAGTCGGAAGTAACTCTGAGACGATGGCTTCCCTGACAGAGTGAACACATCGATGGGTGCTACACTTTTAATGTCTACAAAAAATTCATTTTTGGGAGTTGAATTTTAATTTTTTTTTGCTTGAGAATAAACCATACAGACCTTTGTATTTTATTTATTTTCGAGTCAATTCCGTTTATATTTTCACGTGAAAATTTGAATAGCACGCACGAAATTTGTCCGATTTTGGAAAAATTCGTATTCCTGTTAAAAGTTCCAAAAGAAATTTTCTAAAAATGAGAAAATATCAATGAAGTGAACATTTCAACAATACGATACTGTTTCGTTATGATTTCCTGGCTAAAATTCTCATTTCGTCAAAATTTTATAATCCTTTGTCCATAAACTCGCGAAGAATTTCATCAAAATTTGTTCCCGAACTTTAAATTTGTGTAAAATCCACATTTTTCGTCCTTTTTTCATCCAGTTTTTTGCAACGGAAGCGCCATTCTTATTTACATCTGGGAAACTCATCAAAGAAAGATAACTCTAGTCTAAATTGTCATGAGGTGGGAAATTCAAACATGTATAGAATCCCACTAGAGGGGGACTCGTCGTCAGCTGTCTGTAGCGAGAATCCCTCTGTAGCGGGACTCGTCGGTGAAAGGGTTTAATATAAATTAATTTAATTCATAAAAATATATGATTTTATTCAGTGTACATTTTTAGATGTTGTAAAGTTTATGACATTTTAATTTTGTAATTGTAGAAATGCCAAAATTTATGTCTCCGTTTGTCACAAATGAACAGCCTGAGTCAGCTAGATGTTTTCATCCTGGTGAAATGGATGAATTAGAAATTGTACAGTTTCCAGAGTTTGGTAAAATTCCCACAGTATATCTAGCCATTAGGAACATATGTGTTACACTTTGGAATCTGAATCCTAAAGTAAGTGGGATATTAAAAATCAAAACATCTCTGTATTTTAGGGAACATATTTCTTTTTTATTACCATGGCAACCAAGTAAAAAAAAGAACAGAATTGGTATTAAAAAGTAAAATTTAATACAGTGGATTCCGCTTGATTGCAAAGCCCATTTGTCAGAGAATATTTTGCAATTAAGCGGATTTTTGGATTAAACAAAAGTCCAATACAGACCGGAAGTACAGAACAGCTGACGACAATTACCATACCTCTGACTGCATAAGTGTCAGTATTGTGAAATATTTGTTGAATATTTGTATTTTCTTTTATATTGTTTGATATTCAATCAATAAAAATTTTATGTTTGTGAAAAATGAAGTTTTAAAAACTTCTAGTGTTGTTTTATTCTTGTCTGGGATCGAGAGTGTAAGTACCTGTGTGACCTTTGTTGACCTATATCCAATATAATGTTTACATGGTAGTGATATCTGTTATTCCATTACACTGTAGTAATGTTTATATAAAAATTGTTTTTTGTGTGTTTTATTTGTACACTAGGTGTGTATCATTGTTGAAATCGTTGGGTGCACAATCTGGGACATCTTTGACAAATTGTGTATAAATAGGAATAGTGTCACGTGACCAATACATGAATATTTATTAGTAGGATTAGTAATTATAATTAGTCTATTTTACAAATCATACTTAGCGTGTTTTTTTCCTGTTCGAATTTCCCGTGTTAATTGCCCATTACCTTTACTCTAATCAATGATTATCACACACATTAATTATGTTTACCTGTAAATCAGATGACTGTGAAAATAGGGGATTCCCCATTTTACCTGTGTATGTAATCTTCGAAGATCAAAGTGCAGCAAGTTTGATGTTTAATCATAAGTTTTATTGAAGTAAGAACAACAAATTAAGAAAGAAGAAACATAATTTGTTGTAGTAAATATTTTATTTCAGCAAATAACAGCAGTTGGACATTCATACATGTGATCTGTGTCACTTCAAAACATCCGGTATCGATCTGTTCCAAAAATACACTTGTCAGTATTATGCAAATGTCAAAATTTTTCCTTTTGTTTTTGCAATAAACCTCTCTGTTTTGCTTAATATAAATGAAACTTTCATGCACTTTTAGCAAATTTTCTTTTGCTTATAAGCGAATTTTGCCATTAACTGCTTTGCGATTAACAGGATAATTTAACGTTATTTGAATGGGAAATGGATTGGTGTTTTGATTTCTTTTGCAATAAACTCAACTTTGCGATTATCAGGTTTGCGATTAAGTTGAATCCACTGTACAAGATGGTGCTGGTGGTCAGTGAGAATTATAAGTTCACAGTTCATGAAAATATGTTTTAGTTTGTCAGTCATAAGACTGGCAACTTTGGGTTTTCTTTAAAGCCTACAACATTTTTGCTGGGACTATGCAAGATATGACTATATGATATGATCTCCAACTCTTATTCATAGTGAGAATTTTTTTTTACATAATACTTGTATATTAAAATATTTTCCAGGAATGGTTGAGTCATAAAACATGTGCACCTTACATTTTATGTCGCAGTATGACCCGTGTTTGGTGTATAACTAATCTCAGCAGTATATTATGGTTTTTAACAAGACAAGGTCTAATTAATTATGGACTTTTGTCTATACCAAAGGAGATAGATTTCATGCCAACTGACCTTATTCCAAAGGTAATTTTCAACAAGACATGGTCTAATCAATTACTGATTAGCTATTATCTGTACCAAACAGATAAGGTACTTTCACTTTCTATAACACTTTACCAATTATCATTCTTTGATTACAAAATTAGTATTTTTTGTGTTTGCAAATTCTTAAAAGTTGAAGTAAAATCTTAGAACTGGAGCAGATTCATGTATTTATTTCAAACTGGTAGATCAACTTTCACTTAATGAAATTAATAAGATAGCACAAGGCATTTCTAGAAATTTTTGAAAATCAATTTGCATTTTTACCCATTAATTTCTGGGCCTTTTTCTTGCTGAAAGGAGATGCATTAAATGCAACAGTGCAGGTAATAGCAACAAAAATTTGTCTTATAATTGCATTCCTGGATTTCACAACTGCTGAAAAAAAAGCCTGTGACTAGGAGCCTTGGCAGCCGATACCCTTGCCTTACTAATTTTCATTTGCTTGGAAGTGCTAATCTGGCAAAATAGTCCTATATCCCCTATAAAATTTACGAATCAAATTTGTTTGTAGCCTGTCCACATTGCAATGGTCTCTATTCCCATGTAGTGTTAACCAATGGAATATAAGGATTAGCAAAGACTATTTCAGCAGAGTTATTTTATTTTTTTCAGGACAATCATGTGATAATTATTGGAGCAGGTATCGCTGGATTAACTGCAGCTCATCAACTTGGTCACTTTGGCATTAAGGTGAGTACAAGGCCTGTCAACTAAGTCACTGGCATCAAGGTGAGTACAAGGCCCATTCACTAAATAATTGGCATTAGGGTCAGTACATGGCCCATCAACTTGGTCACTTTGGCATTAAGGAGAGTACAAGGCCCATCAATTAGGTCACTTTGGCATTAAGGCAAGTACATGGCCCATCAACTATGTCAATTTGGCATTAAGGTCAGTACATGGCCTATTAACTATGTCACTTTGGCATTAAGGAGAGTACAAGGCCCATCAATTAGGTCACTTTGGCATTAAGGCGAGTACATGGCCCATCAACTATGTCAATTTGGCATTAAGGTCAGTACATGGCCTATTAACTATGTCACTTTGGCATTAAGGAGAGCACAAGGCCCATCAATTAGGTCACTTTGGCATTAAGGCAAGTACATGGCCCATTAACTATGTCACTTTGGCATTAAGGTCAGTACATGGCCTATCAACTATGCCACATTGGCATTAAGGAGAGTACAAGGCCCATCAATTAGGTCACTTTTGCATTAAGGCGAGTACATGGCCCATCAACTATGTCAATTTGGCATTTAGGCGAGTATATGGCCCATTAACTTGGTTAGTTTGGCATTAAGGTGAGTACATGATTAGCTCATTTTCCATATAAAAACAGTTTGTAAATACATGTAGATTTTAGAGACTTCTGTTGTTTTTTTTTTTCATTTGCAATTTCTCAAGCTCTCATTGGTGGATTATCCTTTAATTTATAAGAAGTTTTTTGTATGACTGCAAAGATTTTTCCAAAAACATTTCGTAAAAAAGTGAGGTTCAGGCAGTAAAAAACAATCTGAAAGAATCAGTTTGTTTCTTTGACTATATGTACATGTAATTAATTTTGCACTTTGCACATAATACAGATTGACAGTTCAATTTTGTTTGAGAAACATCCTATTTCAGACAACAGTGTTGGAAGCCAAGGACAGAATTGGTGGAAGAATCTGGGACAGTTCATCCCTAGGGTTACCTGTTGGTAAAGGTGCACAGATGTTAAATGGCTGTACAAATAACCCTCTGATTGTGCTCAGTGAACAGGTAAATATTGGTTTTATACTGGAATTATGTGGTATCTGCTGATGGTCATGGTAGTAGGGTTAATATTGGAATAAGTATTGAAATGATATCTTATTTTCTTTAAGTATTCAGTCTCCAAGTTAATATATAAGTTTGATATAAGAATTTTGTGTAACTTTCTGATAGTGCCCTGACATTAACCAGGTAAATATTGGGCTAAATCATGTATTAATTTTGTGTAACCTAAAAATGTTATTTACCAAGTAAAAGTTGGTTCGAATGTTGAAAACATGGAGGAAATTGGTCAAAATTTGATTATTTTACTGAAATTTAATGTTCGAAAACAAATTTTTCTCTATGATTTCGGGTAAAAACAATTGTTTATTTGTGAAAGAACTTCATTTATCGAGATCGTTTTGTGTCAGCTTCATTGAATTTTAACTTTTTTGGTCAGTTTACGAGAATTTATTACAATTTTCACAAAAATTTGCTAAAACAATACGAAATGGAGGTAAAATGACTTTAATAAACTGCCAAACAGTTGTAAATCGTATCAAAGAAGTAAAAATGAAGGAAACGTTAGTTTTTGTAAAAAAATAATACGTTATAATGGTTTTAATAATGAGTAATTCTCTGTATAATACAATTGGCCGCCATTGCCAGGAAATTCATGGTCTGGGTGACACTTCCTGTATAGGAATTCATCGGTGAAAGGGTTAAGGGATTTTGCTGAAACTTTGCTTGGCTATTTGCCACCTAATGCAGTTGATCATATCCTGCCACCATTTTGATTCGCATAATTTTACATGAGAAATGGGACTATATTGACTTAACTGCAGCGGCGGGGGACATAGCTACGCGTAGCAATCTTGTTGGTCATGGTTCAATTATATTTAGAGTTTTCATTTTAATCTTATAAAAAAAAACAGATAATTAGGCCATGCCCAATTGAGTAAATAACTTTGAGTTATAAAAATATTGTAAAAAAATTATGCTCAGTCACTAGGTAAATAATGGGCAAAAATTGTAATTATGTGTAACCTTCAAATAGTGCTCAGTTACCAGGTAAAAACTTTGCTAATATTTGAATTAATGTGGAACCCACTGAAGTATTTAGTAATAATAGTAATATATTAAACTCACTTAAAAGCACAGTTTAGGATACTCCTCTTTCCAAAAATTAGTTTGTCCAAACCCTGACCTGCAATCATTGGTTTCATGAGATTCTTCCTCAGCTGGGTAAAAAAATCTTTTCAGCAGAAGATTATTGTTGAAATTAATAAGTTACTTGATCAGACTTCAAGGTAAAGAACCAGTAAAATAATGTGAACATTGCTATGAACAATTTTACATAGCTATTTTGAATGTGTTTTTCCACTTTCACTATTTCCAATCATAAGAAATTAAGTTGTTTTATATATTATTTAGGCTGGTGTCCCTGTAGAAGAATTAAGTGAGAGATGTTGTCTTATTACACAAAAGGGAGAAAAAGTGGACGATAAAATAGATAGTCAAATGGATTTTCATTTTAATGCCATATTGGACATTATTGCAGATTGGCGACGAAATAAAGATCCAGTGCAGGATCTAAGTCTGTTGGACAAGTTCCGAGAGACGCATCAACATTTCTTGGATGAATCACAGTTATCTTTTGCAAAAGACGAAGAAATTCTGCTTAATTTTCATATCGCAAACTTAGAATATGCTTGTGGAACAAATCTATCAAATGTGTCTACATTGCATTGGGACCAAAATGAAGATTACCCACAATTCTCAGGGAAAAATGTTTTATTTTCACAAGGGTTTTCTCAAATTTTGGAAAAAATGGCAGACTCATTGGATATAGTGTTGAACACTGAGGTATGATTTATTGATTAATGATATGTGGTGAGTAAAATGAACACAAAATAATATGTAAAAAGTATTTCTCTAATGATATGTGAAGTTTTTTCTGGTTCTGTCTAGTTTGATAAATTTCCATGCATGTATTCAAAATTTTTAGATTTAACTATCAAGAGTGGATAAAATACAATATATGGTACTAGTACCGTTCACATGGTCAGTTATGTTTCTAATACCCTTGTATTAAGAAAAGCATGTGTTAATAAAACCCTGTGCTATTTCGCACCAATTCTATTCAGAATACAATTCTCAGTGCTTATCATTTATCATTAAAGAAAAAGATAATACAAATTTACCACTTTATCCAGGGGCATAAAAATTACATATATAATCATTATATGAAAAAGAAAGGAAATGTATATAGTATACACATGGAAAAAATGCTGATGGAGATAGATTGGAATTAAAACCTGGCTTAGAACTGAAAGTACATGGACCACCTCTGCTTATTGATTGTCATGCTTACTTCATCAGATAAAGGGCCTGTAAGTTGCGTACAATTTTGGAACTTCCGGGATTAAAAATTGTACCCAGAAGTTACATTTACAACAAAGATATTTGATGTTTCAAACAATAATTTGAACGTTACAATCCTCTGACGTCATGTTTTGGCTGGAAACGTTTTCGAATTGCCTGTTTATCGTTGATTCTCGTGAGTCACATGACGAGACTTACAGGCCCTATTTAGAAACAAAATGAAAACACTATTTAATAAACAAAAATTAAAAGATGTTACATGTTTTTTGTTGTTTTGTATCAAAGTTAATGTTCCAGTTTTGATTTCAACATTGTAGATCAATATATTCTACTGGAAATTGTTGAATAATATAAGAATATTATGATGGATTTTCCTGGATCATTTTTGGTACCCTTTTTTTGGTGTGTATTACACGCACATATTTTCCCCCAGAAAGGTCCTAGTGAGAGGGGATGCGTTTTATACATGCGAACTTCAAAAGACTATTCTTTCTGACCACCACTTACTTAACTTCAGACTGGAAATGACATTGGAAATAAGTATAAAATCCTTGTTGTGATCAAGACACGAACCTGTGTTTGATGATAACAAATTTTGCTAATGTTAACATGATTAGATGTCTATTGTTTTGTTTGAGAACAACAAGTATATTCAGAGATTTCCCGGTACCCAAAATTTCATCTCGATCGTGTCTGCCATATTTGATTTGATTAGGTGAAGCCGGTTCCGGTTTTCAGGGGTACACGATACTTGCAAGTCATAATGTAATTATATTTATGAAAAGGGATAGTTTAAATGAAATTAATTAATACATAAACCGATTATGAAGATCAGTAAGGGAATATCGCTTAAAAATTTACCAAAGGCAAACCGTAATACTTACGTATCCGTAACCGCCTTTGACTTTTAATTACGTTTGGAGATAAACTTCCTGTGTTTACAAAATCAACATTTTTTCGTTTGCAAATTCCTAAAATGTTTGAACAAACCATTAAATAAATACAGGTACAGTTATTCCTCTCAATATAAGTGAATAAAGCATCATGTATTCCATTTAATTCAGTCCACAAGGTAACTCTCTGCATCTACAGACATTTTTGGACAGAACATGTTGTTGAAAATTTCTGTGCGTTTTTTACAAACGGACTAGATTTTTATGCCCCCGCGACGAAAAGTCGGGGGGCATATTGTTTTACCCTTGTCCGTCCGTCCGTCCGTACAAATGAAAAACACAACTATTCATGTTATATAGAAAGTTTGCAAACAAATTCCAACTACTTCAAAGGAATCTAACTTACAACAAGTAGATGTGCACACACATATCTTTTGGAATATTCAAAATGGCCGCAGTTGCCATGGAAACTGAAAAAAGGCGGGAAAATTCAAAGTGCCTCAAATTTGATGAAACTTTACAAGAAGGATGTCTAGCACCCATAGAAATGATTTTGGGTCTCAGAATTTTCAAAATGGCTGCCGTTGCCATGGAAACTTGAAAAAGGCGGGAAAATTCAAAGTGCCTCAAAATGGATGAAACTTTACAGGAAGATTGCCTAGCACCCATAGAATTGATTTTCGGGCTCAGAACTTCCCTTTCATATATTTTGGAAAAAGGGGAGGCATATCATTGTGTCCATACTTGGACTGTGTCAACACCTGTATTGTGTCAACACGCACTCAAATATGCACTTGCCATATTTATTCAGGGTTCAATGAGCTGGGGCATAATTGGTTGCCATTCGGTGACAGCTTTAGTTTCTGATTCAGGGGGTGCGTTTTATACACCAATGCGTTTAATACACACCAAAATTCGGTATATATTCACTAACTTTAGCAAGCATCCAAAATGTTTCAAATACATTAAAAATGTATTAGTATTTTAGAACACTGAGTTGCACCAGCTGTAAAATAAGGTAAATTCAACTTATCCCTAAATTCAATTTTCTTTCAAACAGATAAAAAGAAAAGCATTTTGAAAACCTATGAATTAAATGGGAGGTGTTTTTCCTGAAAATAGATATTGTAATGGTTTTGTTTTCAGATAACTTCAATAGAGTACAAAGATAAAGTTGTTGTTACATCAGCAGATGGACAAACTTGGACAGGGGATAAGGTTGGTATAAATTTAAAGTGGAAGAAGGTTCTTTTGTAGTGGAATTTCCATCAGCAAAGAATGCTTAAAGGATCACATCAGTCTTATAATCTACTTTTATTCGTGGACATCAGTTTTCGTGGTTTTCACTAATATTAATATTAAGTGGGTACTTAAATTCATGGTTACGAATTCTATGCTTTGAAACTCAAGACGAAAAATGTATTTCGCCGGGAACTTAATTTTGTGGTTTGAGCAAACCACGAAATCAACGAAAATTGGATCCCGATGAACAAAAGTACTTTCACAGTAATTGCCCCTGCCTTTCTCCACATGAATGAGACTTTAGTAAGGAGTAGAGTCTGTGCATTAGCCCATACATTTTATAGACATGAGAAGGTTGGAAAAGAAAATATTAAATAAACGATATTTTCATTTTCAAAATTTAACTGAGAAAAGAATATATTAGATGAAGGCAAAGTACAGAGGCAAGAAGAATGAAAATATTCTTTTCATTGAATGCTGATTTAAATCCCAACAGGTTAATTTCGTAGTCACCTTTGGTAGAATAGTTAATGGACAATTTAAATGGATTATTTTGTCATTTTGATAAACTGGTTAAAGAATTACCATATAGAGAGGGAAAAGTATTTCGAATATAAATTGTAAATGATCACAACCCAATGCTATGACAAATGGACAGAATTTCATATGGTAAATTGTAGATATTACCTCTTGAAATTTTTTTAGGGTACCCTAGTCAAAGTTAGCATAACAAACATGCAAATTATATTCTAATAAGTAATTAGGGTGACATGTTATGTTTACAGGTGATTGTAACAGTACCATTGGCAATCCTGAGGAGTAATATGGTCAAGTTCAATCCTCCATTACCGGAGAATAAATGTACAGCTATCCAACGACTTGGTTTAGGCTTAATGGAAAAGGTAAAATATAGAATACTGTTTTTCAGGCTTTTCCAATTTTGGAGCCTCAAGGTACATGAAGTTTATACTTTGGAGATAAATTTCTATGGAATTTTAAGATGTTTCATCCTGTCATTATGTTTGGCTGGAAACAGTTTCAAATTTCAAATTTTATGGTGAAATCTTGGTGTTACTTGACAATACTTAAAAGACCTTGATGAGCATTTAAAAGTAGAAAATGTAGCTGTTATGCATGTACAGTGTACAGTGATCTCTGATGGCTTGAACATCTAAGGGACCAATGAAACCACGAAAGGTACAATAAATAGGATTTGATACATCTAGGTTGTTCATGCTTTTGCAGTTGGAGCCATCAAAATTCAACTGAATGTGGTTTTTACAGGGCTGAACAGATAAATGTTGAATAGGCATACAGTGCTCCCTCATTATACCGCCCCTCTTTAACGGCGGTCCCTCAACTTATCGCCAACCATTTTCAAGGTACATTTTTCAAGAAGTTGCATAGTTTCTATGTAATTTATTCCCTCGATATATCGCCACCCTCGCTTATCGCCAAAATTTTCTCTGGTCCCAAAGGTGGCAATATAACGAGGGTGCACTGTATATACATGTAATATTGCTTTATAGTCCTTGCAATCTCTGCAACAGAGGTGCATAGCTCTTCCTGCGTCAGATATAACTACGTCACAGTGTGAAATATGTCAGGATGTATACGACGTAACTGTGATAAGGGAGTGGTATATCCAATATGGAGGAAACGGTGTGGCAGAAGTGCTAACTGACTTAGGAAGAGCTTTGCATCTCTGTTTTGGCGATTGAGCCCTTATGTCACATGTATACAAGGTAGGTCCAAACCTAAAGTAAATATTTTTAGTTGGAGGTGGGATAAAAAAAATGAAGTACAGGAAAAGAAGAGGTTTGGCAAACAAATCTTAATTTTGGTTTAAGTAAGAGACATAATGTGTGGTAGAAGTAAGAAGTACAAATTTCAAAACATTTCTTTTTGTCGATGATGCCAGAATTTTAAGGTAGGAGAATCTACATGTATATAACAAAAAAAGACAAATATATATAAGTGTCTTATAGTAGTTGACACAATACATCACTATTTCAGGTGGTTTTACAGTTCAAAGAAAAGTTTTGGGCTGATGTTTCATCTCAAGTATTTGGTCGTGTTGAGACGGAATTTGACAAGAGGGGGTTATTTGGTGTGTTTTATGATCTCTCTAAAGAACAGGTGAGTGTAAATAAACTTGATTGAGAATGGTAGGCTCGTTAGTCATGTATTTGGAAACATGACAGCAAAAAATGGATTATTCTATCTTTGTTTATTTTTTAAAGATGCCAACAATATTCAGTTTTTTAGCTCACCAGACCCGAAGGGTCATGTGAGCTATTGCCATCACTTGGCGTCCGTCCGTCCGTCGTCCGTGCGTCCGTCCGTCGTAAACTTTTTCAAAAATCTTCTCCTCTGAAACCACTGAACCAATTTTAACCAAACTTGGCCTGAATCATCACCAGGGTATCCTCTTTCAAAATTGAATCCGATGAGTCCGAGGACTAAACAACATGGCTGCCGTTACTAAAAATAGCACATAGGGGTAAATTGCTGTTTTTGGAAAATAACTCGAAAACCATTACAGATATCAAAAATCTGACATAGAGTAAAAGTGATCAGCATGGCAAGATCTACCCGCCCTTGAAGAAAATCTGATTACCAGTTTCGGAGTTATTGCCCTTTTTCCAGAAATTTTTCAAAATTTTAATATTTTTTATTTTTTATCAAAGAAACTATAGCAGATAAGAGTCAACTTTAAATTGCAAAAATGTTCAGCATATCAAGATCTACCCATCCTGAAATTTTGGAGAAAATCCAAAGACCCTTATAGGAGTTATTGCCCTATTTTCACAGAATTTTCAAAATTTTCATATTTTTCGTCTTTTATTTCTAAAACTATAGAAGATGAAGGTTAAGTGTAAATTGATAAAATGTTTGCCATGCTGTGGTGACTTCAAAAGTGGTGTTGAAAATTGATCGTTGACCACCATTATCAAAATGGCCTCCAAAAAAAGGCGGGAAAATTCAACATTGTTCAATTTCAATAAGATTTGGTTTCCTAATAGATAGTGATGTTGTGACTTCAAAACCAGTGTTGAAAATTGTTTGTTGACCGCCATTTTCAAAATAGCCGCCAAGAAAGGTTGGAAAAATCAACATTGTCCGATTTCAATGAAATTTGGTTTCCAAATAGGTATTGATGTCACAACTTCAAAACCGATGTTAAAAATTGTTCGTTGAATGCCATTTTCAAAATGGCCGCCAAAAAAGGCGGGAAAATTCAACATTGTCCGATTTCAATGAAATTTGGTTTCCAAATAGATATTGAAGTTGCGACTTCAAAACCGGTGTTGAAAATTGTTCGTTGAATGCCATTTTCAAAATGGCCGCCAAAAAAGG
>MJUU01005008.1:4064-19627 GCA_002080025.1 Modiolus philippinarum
AGTGAGGACACCTGACCCCAAAATTAATTCCAAATTCAAAATGGCTATTTTTTTAAATATATAACTCTTGAATATATACCCTTTCTGTGGTATAAATATTGGACCACCTTTCCAGGCGTTTTTCTGAGATAAATGGGGTCAAAGTTACCCTTCACTGAATAATGGTTCGAATTCCCATTTACCCCCTTTTGACCATATAAAAAACCAACTGTACATTGTTTTTGTGAAAAGAGTGTTTGGATTATAAGTCTTTGTTGTTTTAAAGGTATTTCTAAAAATACACCCACTTCTGTCAATTAGTTTTGCTAATATTCCCAATTATGTGCACATTGAGGTTAGATTTTTTATCACTTTTTATCCCCTAGAGGGACATAAAAAGTGATATTCAGAAAAACTTCCGAATTCAAAATTTCATTTTTTTACTTAAATATATACCTTTATACGATATCTTCAAAATATAAAAAAATCAGTATAGCAAACCAGGCTTTTAAGAGACCTACAAGCATTCAAAGTTGACAACATTGTCCTCCTCCCCTCGAAAAATTTTGCCGTCATTAGAAAAAACCGGAAGTGATGTCACTGGCTGTGAAATAGTCATATGGCTGTATACGGTCTTCACTTGACTAGAACAGGAAGTTGTAGGTTACACATGTCAAACAGGAAGTGGATACTTTCTTGCCTACTATTAATCATAAATACAAAATTTCTGTATCTGGATCAGAGAATTGGGGACCGCAATACCCTACGGTTGCAATGACAACATAAAAAGTGATGGCAATCTGTCAAGTCCAGGATGCAGTTCGGTGAATGTGAGAATGTGAGTCAGAGATGGCCTGAAAAATTACTGAAACAAAGCTTACTCCACAAGCGGTGTGGATCAAATGTGGATTCTTAAAAATTCAAAAGATCTCCTTGAACAGCTATCCTCAACCAGTCTTACCCATTGCCATAGCATTTAAACTTTTGACTTTTCTACACTTTATACAACCCTGCCACACAATAAACTGAAAACAGTAATTGCAGATTTAATACATCAATGTTTCTGCACAAAAAATGGAGAACGCAGATACACCTATTTAGTTATAGGGAAAGACAACACGTATTTTGTTAAGAACCACACTGATTCAAATAAAAAGTACACTGAGACTGACGTAATCAAAATGTTAGAATTTTTGATCGACAATATTTTTGTCAAATTTGGAGGTCGTGTTTTCCAACAGTCAATAGGGATTCCTATGGGAACAAACTGTGCGCCGCTTTTAGCTGACCTTTTCCTTTACTCGTACTAACCTTTAATTTCTGTCACAAACTCACATCTGACTTGATATAAATCTTATGCTTTACAAAAATTGGTTACATCTACCTATCTGACGATTTTTTTACTATAATTAGAAGGCAAAAATTCTAGATTTCTTGGTATCAAAAAATGGGCAGGTGTAGTTTATGCATAAGCCTGAAATTAAGAAATAACTTGCAGCATGAAATACGTTTTATTTCTTCCAAACTGCATTTTTTGTGGTGTGGTTTTTATAACAGTACCTATTCTGCAATTCTAAATTCCTGAGAACTTGATGTTACATGATTTAAAAAAAATCCAATCATGTTGCATGAATCTGATTCGAACAAGTTCGTCTTCCGTAAATGGTGGTTTACAGTGAAAGATGACCCGTGAAAGATCGATGCACGCGACATCATCTTACACGAGTAAATGGCCAACCACAAGTGTTCATTTTTGTGATAAAACAACCGCTACATTGACTACACGTCATAAAAAGCTTGACGTCACAACGTAAAGTACACTCAAATGGCGACGACGTCGTTCACACGATATATATTTGCAGGCGTTTCTTTTCGAATTCTACGGAAGAAATAGGAACTTGCATTCGATCAAAATTTAAGCTCGGGATATCTTTCACTCGTGTAAGAAAATATACGTATTTTCCTTTCGTTTTTGCCAAGCGCCACTCGAGCAAAGACATAATTTCTAATGCTAGTTTTACGCTGCCGATCAGATCAACTCGATCAACCCGACCATGCTGATTTATCCCGATCAACGTAATAAAATAGACCAATTCCGAGTTCTGGTATTAGGATCCACCACCTGTTGTTTGTCCGCCCTACGTCACAAACGTTTCCGCCCCATGTGACCAAGAATACTTCAACAACATAGTTTCATGACGTTTTAGGCTTTATGACGTAACGTTTTCTATACTGTGACGTGGTCTGGTAAACCCTTATATTAGAGCTCGGATATGGTCAATTCAGCGATCGAGCTAGGTCACGAATTTCGTCTACTCGACCTTTACCCGTTTAAACATGACTAACATTCGACCATTCTCGATCTCTTTTCGATTCACGCACGACATATGCTCGACCTTCATTCGTCATATCAGACTTTGTCCGATTGTGTCAGACCATAACCCGATTTGTGTTTGATTAACTAAACCTGGTCGTGACAAGATCGAGATATGGTCGAGTTTGCTCTACTTTTGTCCTGTAAGTACGCTTGTATATTCAGGAAACAGTTCAGCATGGTGGAAGCAAAATTTGTGGCTCAAGTGGCTGATACTTCAAAGACAGGATGATAATTGTGATAGATCTAGAGTAGCAAGGAAAGCGGATCTTACACAGAATGCGCGTAATTTGGTTTAGACAATAGCAATCGTTCAATGTCAAATAGAGGAATGAATGTTTGCGTTAATAAACTACCAATTTATCCTCCACAGCATGTGTAAGAATGTGACAATGTGATTTTCCTGTCATTATCTGATACAGAAAACAGAAGACATATCATCACATGATATCGATGGTAACTAAGTTTACAGTAGTTTCTGTGTATGGTGAATGAAAGGATATGGAGTAAATGCACATGAGACAAAGTCTCTAGAAAACAAGCAAAGGAACAACGCTTTTATTGCTTTTCTTCAGCTTGAAGTCACCACGAGGCCTTCCACAATGAGCTTTGCTCATACCTCATGGTAAGTTCAAGACGGCCCTTAGCACCGGGTTGAGCGGGATTCTTTGCTAATTATTGCAACGGTAAAGTGAGTAGCAAAAGTTTCATTTCAACGAGATGTACTTTTACACACCATACCGACTCTGAAAGAACCATTTATGACAATTGATTGACAGCATACCAGGAGAGACTTTCGAACGACTGATTTGGTACTGCCCTTAGATGATTTTACATTAAAATGTAAAATCTCTTTATGACTACTGTCAATCAATTATTCTACAAACACTATCAAAGTGATCCGCTGTCAATCAATTAACAACAATGTGTAAAGTTTGTTTCTTTCACCACAGTCTTTCAGGACGTCCACTTGGGATGTAAAAGTACATCTCTTTGAAATTAAACTTTTGCCTCTCGCTTGACCGTTGCAATATCGATCAACGCTACAGCCATGTCTTTGCTGGTCATGGCTGCGGGATTAATTAAACTGGCAAAGTTCTCTTACAATCGCTGTCATCCGTTGCTCTATGTTGGTTCAATTTATAAAAAAAACGCTATGTTCGCTTCTAATTCAATATAATCGCCCATTAGGAAAAGTTTAGTAATGGGATCCTATGGGGAAACTCATTCAAACGTAATCTCTGAAATCCTCAAGATTGCCCATGGATGGTCCCTTTTCAATATAGAGTCTTCCGTATGGTCATCAGCTAATACAGGATGTCCACAAAAGGGTGCAATGTTTAAGATTATACCTGAAGGATCTTCTCTGAATTCACTGGACCAATTGGAGCCAAAATTGGTCAAAATATTCCTTGGATGTTCCCCTTTCAAAGTAGTATCTATCTTTTCTGCATGTAATCCAGAAGGTCGTCGACGGGGGACATAATTTTACATTCGACCTTATTTGGTTATGCATCAAAAGATCTTCTGCTCTAAACTACTTTGCCAATTGGCCAAAATTGAAAAAAATGGTCCCGACTTGAGAAAGTATCTCACATAATATCAAAGATGGTCATCAGCCAAACTAAATCACAATAGTCATTGGTTGGATCCTTTAAAAACTCAGGTAAGGTCCTAGTAAGCGAATGAGGCTCTTGAAAGCCTCATGTTGTACTTTTGTGAAAAGATGACATGCTGTCGTGTTAAATCGAGTTTGGGTCTTGAGTGGTCGAGTAAAAGTCGGATACACTTCGGGAAAAAATCGGGATTTGATCGGGAAAAAAAGAAAGAATCGTGTTAGTCCGGTAATGATCGAGTACTGATCGAGTTGATCTGAAAGCGACTCGGCATAAATCGAAAAACGAATGAGTTAAAGTCTGGTAGAAATCGGCATTATCGGCTAAAATTTTGCAACTCGATCAAGGCCGATCCCTTTTCGACCTCTTCACGACTACCTCGATCAGACCCCGACTGATTCCTGACCTGTTCTCGACATATAATGCACACGACCTCTTCACGATATTTTTTGACATGTCAGAAATATTCGGGAACACAGATCAAGTTCAGCAGAGTTAGCAAGATCACCCCGATGTGGTTAGTAGACCGAACACGAGTATTTAAGATCAGTGTCCCGGTCAATGAATATTTATGAATATTCATAGATCGAGTTCGGTCGAGTTGCTTTGATCGGCATTGTAAAGTATTTTACGAAAGGATATGGAGAAAATGAACATGAGACTATAACACATATGTTTACTCCAGTTGCAATAATTTTAATGGGCTGTATGGCCATTTCGGAAATTAATTCCTCATCAGCAGCACTAGAATCCAAACAAGGGAAATCCATTATTTCAAAAAATGTTTATAATGCATAAAACCAAACGAAATACGAATTTTCAGCGATATCAAATATAGCTAAGGACAAAACTACGATGGATGGAGTTAATCCTTAGGATTTAGAATTTACATAAATTTAAATAATAGTAACTGAACAAAGTGTACACATGAGATTACTATTAAACCTACCTCCCGATCTTTAATCGTCCTATTTTAAAATCTGGACGAGCAGAAAGGGAAAGAATATACAGCATGATGTAACTATGATCGCAAATAGAAACACTAAAAAAATCCCGCATCGGGTGTATGGTCATTATAAAAACCCTCTCAAATCTTTGAGCAGGGGTTTAACTTTAATTACATTTTCCTTTGAAGGCACTGGTATTATTACAACGAACGAAAGCATGAAGTCTCAAAAGAGTCGCATAATATCCTCGATACTTGGTGACATTAATTAACCTTTTCTTATGCCTCAGCCAGTTTCAAGCAATACGACGGAAGGTTTCAATGATAAAGCATAAAAGAGCAGAATGAAGAATACATGTATGTCACTATCGGAACAATAGACCATGAAATATTTGTAACCATTTTCTATTCCCTAGATGCAGTATTATCATCGGGAATGTCCGTTTCTTCCTGTGTAGAATATAATTGTTCTATTTCATGGATAACTATAGCGTCGTTCTCACTCGTCAGTAGGTATGCATAACGTTCAGAAACTGTAATGAGATTCATTCCCTGTAATTTTGTTATAAAACAATCAATTTTCAATAGCCGATTGAGCAAATCTATGAGCCGATTTTTGTTATCATAATTTCCAAGGAACTTTATTCTACAATCGGCTTCCTCGTGTTTTTTACCAACCATTTTCATGTATTTGCTAAGATATAAAAAGTGAATATCATTCATAACGTTTTTCATATTTTTCTGATCGAGTCAGAATTAGAAGGAATTCCTTCATCCACACAACTAGATAGAATGTCGTTACCACTTATTCCTGTCATGCTTCATTTGTAACTTCCTCTGCAAAGCATTCTTGGACCACTTTGTAATCAATTATGGGCTGGTTTGTCACTAAATAGAAGTCACTCGCTGTTACTCTTTCTTAAACAACCTCAATCCTACATGTCCGGGTAACTCTAAAGTAATGATAGAGCACATATATCTGGCTATCACCTAGAGAGTTTTCCCTAGTTTTCGAAATTCCCTAGCTTATATCGAAACAATAAGGAGGACTTTTGTTTTTGTTAACGAAGCAATCCTGTCAATCTGATTTAAATTCTAGCGAGTGGAGACCAGATTTTTCGACTGAAGTAACAGTGGGCAAACAAATGCAAACGTCTTCATCAACAGGACAATCAAAATCTTGTAGCAAGATTCCATGCGACGTGTGAAATGATACCGTTCCACAAATATCATTTAGTGACTGATCATTGTTTGTCAGTCTGGGTGAAAAATAAAAGGTACATCAGGATATCTTACTCTCTGTGGTGACAATACAGTGGATATATTTTCAACAGCCATGACTTCTGCAGTAAAGCTGCAATAAAAGTAAATAAAACTCTGAATATCCAAGTTGATTAAAAATATTGTTAATTGTGAACTATGCCTATATCGAAGCGCCACGATTTGAAAGCTTCCAGCGACCATTTGTAACCGCCGTAAAATGTTTTGCCCTATTGATACTACCTGATGATTCACCTTTAGAGATAAAGTATTGGATTCTTTTTCTGCGACAAGAACTTTCAAAAATTTCATAAGACTTTAAGCTATCAGAATATCTTTCGCTTTGAGAGCTTGTACTATAGGTGGTCACTTCAAGGATTTATTGTTGTCAAATACACCGTTAATGTTATTATGCGCATCCAAAAAGTGGCAGAATAATGGTAGAAGTAGAAGAAACAACGACAGTAGAATACAAGGGAAGCGAAGACCAGGAACAAACGAAGCGAAGACCACAAAAAAATCGAAATCCAAAGACATGACAAAAACGGCAACAAAGACAAAACAAGGACGTTAGACAGCTACAATGCACGAAAATAAAAAGACGACATTAAAAACCAAGGAACTCATAGTGTGAACTCCCATGAAAACCGGGAGTGACATCAGGTGCTCCAGAAGGGTAAGCATGTCATGCACCGCTAGCGGCACCCGTCACACTATCAGTGAGTCAATCCATGGTTGAGTCAAAACCGGTTATGTCAAATCCGTGAAGACGTGAAATCTAGCAGAAAATGTCCGTTGTCATTTGGGACACAGACACATTATATCTGCCAATGATATCATGGTGACGGCCATAAAATTTCTGAAGGGTTGAAGCAACAAAGGCTGAACAAATCCCTGACTAAGCAACTTTTGGGACAGTGTTTTTGCTCTATTGAAAAAATCACTGTATAAACTACATGCACGACAGTAACGAATCAACTGTGAAATGTACACTCAATAGGCTGGAGAGGTAGGTATATTGCTGCTCAGAAAGGGAAAATTCACAACTGGGAAGTTAAAATCATAGCTTACTTTTCAAACGTCCATCTTCATCAATGTATATTAACAGATCTAAGTACGAAGCTGAAGTAGGTGTGTCAGTAGTCTCTTTAATTTCAAGTTCATTTTGAGTTTCTGGTCTTCCAGACTTTTAGATTTTATCTGCACTGAAGAGACATTAGTTGTCGAAATACGCATATGCAGAAAGTAAATTCACAGTAACTTCGGTATTTAGTTACTTGTTACCACTTGGTCGATGCCACTGCTGGTGGACTGTTAGTCCCCGAGGGTATTCACCAGCCCAGTAGTCAGTACTTCGGTGCTGACCCGAAAGCCGATTATATTTGGAACCTTACAATATCTAAAATTTTGTAAATTTTGTTGAAAACTAAGGAGTATCTCCCTCATGCAAAGCTCTGTCCTTAGCAGATTTTGGCTTTACATTTAGGTCATATTGGTTAATTTTTCTCCATCAGTTTTTAAACATCTTTGAGTTTCTGGTCTTCCAAACTTTTAGATTTTATCTGCACTGAAGAGACATTAGTTGTCGAAATGCGCTTATGCAGAAAGTAAATTCACAGTAACTTCGGTATTTAGTTATTTGTTACCACTGGGTCGATGCCACTGCTGGTGGACTGTTAGTCCCCGAGGGTATTCACCAGCCCAGTAGTCAGTACTTCGGTGCTGACCCGACAGCCGATTATATTTGGAACCTTACAATATCTAAAATTTTGTAAATTTTGTTGAAAACTAAGGAGTATCTCCCTCATGCAAAGCGCTGTCCTTAGCAGATTTTGGCTTTACATTTAGATCATATTGGTTATTTTTTCTCTATCAGTTTTTAAACATCTTTGAGTTTCTGGTCTTCCAAACTTTTAGATTTTATCTGCACTGAAGAGACATGAGTTGTCGAAATGCGCATATGTAGAAAGTAAATTCACAGTAACTTCGGTATTTAGTTATTTGGATAGATCTGGTGTAAAAATTCCTTGGATTTTGGATTATTAAGAGAAAGTACATCGTCTATGTAGCGGAAGCTAAAATTAAAGGACTGGGCTAAATGTTTTTTGGTTTTTTTTCTGTGTTAGCCCTTGTAAAAGTTTGGCCTCATACGAGAAAATAAAGAGATCAGCTAAAAGCGGAGCGCAGTTAGTTCCCATGGGAATCCAGATTGTCTGTTTTTACAACCCAAATATAAAGTTCTTCTAAAGAATAAATTTAAATTTGGGTTGTTGAAATTGTCTGTGATAATTCTGTTCTGATCGTCAGTTTCTCTCTCTTGTGAATTTGTACTTCGTCAAAGCGTTTCTGGTCTTTTTTTGGCATATATACGATGTAGCTCTTTCATATGAAAAAGAAAGGAAGAAAAAAAGAACGAAATAGCCCTTTTATGAATCATATTTCTCCATCTGTTATACGTGATTGGCAAAAAGGTAGGTTTGGGCTGGATATCAACTTACCTACTATTTTGACGTCTCGAATTGCACTTATGGATATTTATTATATGAAGAATGATTAAATACAAGAAATATAAGGTGATAATGATTTTCGAATAAGCAAGTATCAGATTCAAATAGTTATAGTAAGCAAAGCCCATTGTTTAAGGTGTCGTTGTGACTGCAAGATGAGGAACATCAATAAAAGCGTTATTTCATCGCTTGGCTTTACCATGGTATGTCATGTGCCTTTACTCCATATGATTTCATTGTATATTTCAGCAAGTGACTTACACAGTGATCCTGATGTTACACTTGCCCAGCAGCACATTACGTAAAAGGGACGCTTTCAAAAAATTCATTTTCCACACTGAATTATTTGATGGATATCTCTTAGAATAACTGTTAAATGAACAAGGCATGCACGTAATTCTTCACTATTATCAAAATAGGACAAAGGTAACATGTTATGTTCAGTGTTAATTAAATTAATTAAACATGAGTCATGGGTGATGATTATTTCATTTGATATGAGGAACGACAATAATTTGTTATGTTATTATACACGCCATTACTTTTTACGCGGCACTGAATTTGTGAAATATGGTAAGATATAAAAATTTATTATATAACAAGAATAGATAAATAACGGTATAGAGTGACGTAAAATCTTGCATGAATCTGCTATTTAGGTTATGGTATAATGTCTCCTTGTATAACTCCTTTTTTGTAAGATTGCAGATCAAAGAAGAGGGTCCCATGAAGCTACGAAACATAGAATTATCTAGTAAAGAAAGTTTTTCTGTTACAGGAGTGTAAAGCACGAGGGTATAGAAAACTTCCTTTCTACTAATTACATTATTATATTGCTCCACTCCAGAAAGAACCAAAAATCATAAAACAAGGTTCAATGTCATAAGCCGGCACACCCCAAAGTCACCCTCAAAGAATTAGACAAATTGATTTTTAATGTAAATTGATTTACAGGTGTAACTGTTGATGTTATTTTACGCCATTTAATGACAAATTTATTTCATGTGAACTGACGTAAAATCGACAGGAGTCAATCTTCAAATGTTATTTCTTTGTTAAATATTTAATTTATCGTGTTTCTAATTCGAACAACTTTATAATATTCTGTATTTAGGACATTAGTGCTTGCAAAAAAAATCAAGCTGGTGATTTCTTTGATGCGGTCATTAAATGCTGTGAAATGTTTTTACTTTCTACATGACTATCTTCAGTAGCCACAATTGTAACAAAATGTACAAAGTAGGGGATATATCAAAATACAATTAAATTCTACTTATGTAATGAAGCAGATAATTTTTATGCGTGGACTACTTCAACACTTGATCAGTCTTTTTCCTAGTAATATTATTTGAATGTCTGTTAGTCTTGGTTCTGGCTAGTTTCTGCATTTTTTAACACACAAGAGCTCATATCTCGGACGTCTTAAGCCTCTCAACTCTCTTCTAACTGCATTGAATCAGGTTTATTTTTTATGTAATTGTAAGTTTATTGTCATTATAAACATTTCTAAGTCCAGACGCAGAGGTATTGGCTTAATTTTTTCTGTTTAAGTACTTTTAGAGAATGAATAAGTTAACGTTTGCAATTAATCCTCAAATATTTTGAAGTAATACAGAGGAGTTAACAGGAAACACTTACAAATTTTAATTTGATCTACACTGATGAAACATAAGATGTCGAAATGCGCATATGCAGAATAGTAGCTTCGGTATTTTGTTATTTACAATGGTCGAAAATTACAATCACATGCCACAATTTACCCGGGAATTGCACAAGAAAAAAAAACAATGAAAAGACAAAAGACAAAAGGTAGACAACGATAGGAATTCGGGATAGACGGACTTGCATATGTTGTTGTTATTGTACATATACCCATGTTAGGATTTGAGAAATAATAAATATAATTTCGTATTTCAACAAAATAGGCCAAATTAAATATATATAAAATCTTCATCTTGTGTAAGTTGGTTTTGAGATAGTTAAATGGGGGTTATAACAAAATTACCGAACAGAGTGGTCCAGAGCCGAAGTCAATGAGACAAAAGGACAAATCGGGGGGAAACCTCCATAAACTTGTCGTCTGCAATGGTCCTGACTTGGTACAGGCATTTCAAAAGAAATGGTGGGTTAAACCAGTTTTATGGCATGCCATACCTCCCCTTCCATTGCGATAGTGTTCGGAAGCAACTCAACAGCAGTTGTTATTGAAAGGTCGTAGACAGTTAAAAGAAATGATACTCCCAGTACTAAATGAAAAAAAAAAATCTTGAATCAGAGTTCGGACCATAGCTTCAACTTTGTTCATAAGACAGTCAGAAACCCGGTTGAAATCGAACAAAAGAATTGGAACTCTCCCTATAACGAGGTAAAAAAGTGATAAAGTATTTTTTAAAGTTTTCGCTACGCTTCTAAAAGTTAATAAGAGATATGTTTTGGTTGCTTTTGTCACATATTGATATTGATATGGTGTTTTTCATATGATTCTCACAGAAAAATGAAGATAAAAAGCTATCGTTATTACAAAATTATCAACCATCGGTCATAACAGTGGTTACTTTCTAAACTGTACCGTTTTTTTGGCATATCTTTATTTTTTAATGAAAAAAATCATGGGTATAGTAGAAAGAATGTGCTTTCATTTGCATCCATTGAAAAGTTCGCACATAAATGGCACGATTTTATATTTAATTTCAAAGTTGGACATATTTTGGCGGGAATAAAAACATTTTTTAATCGAGTTCACCGACGTCTAACTTAGCCAAGCATAAACTTTAATCAATGAACACTGCTTCAATACAAATTCCATGTCATTGTTACTGAGAAAAACGTTTTAATTAAAGATATTGAATATCATTTAAAACATTTATTGTGAACTTGAAGCGAAATATTGAAATATATATCTTTATTCTACACAGAGATGAGATCAACCATTAAAGGAGTTTTTTTTTTAAATACTGAAAAAACACGATTTTTTTATTTTTGTTTTGCCTCAAGAGTTTTCGTTATTTTTTTTTCCGACAATATCTTCTTTAAAATTAATGTTGCTTTTTTCTAGAATTTCTGTTTAAACCTTATTGCATTACATTTTCATGAAGTATAGGAATTGATATTTATTTTCGGTTTTCTTTGGTATCTCATCCATATGGAGACGGATGAGCATCATTATTCTTATTTCTGAATCGTATTGAAGTATTGTATTTGTTTGCTTCTTTGCAAATAAATATGTAAAATCAACAATAGACCAAATTTAGGCACGAATTAAAAAAAAACTCTCCAAGGGAAAAGATCTTTTCGTATTCATTCTACCATATTTTTTTAAATGTTAACTTATACATGTAATTCAAAATTAAATGTGTACCACGATATCAAATCCCAACCCCCTTTGCGACAAGATGTAAATGTCTACACTTTCCCATTAAGGGGTGGCTCGAGGGGTGTTCATCTCCCCTAAAACAAAAAAGTGGGGTAAAATCGGGAGTTTTTTGCCAAAAATTTGTCTAAAAATTTTTTTTAAATTGCATCCCATCTAATTATACATCCTGAATCTGTCCTGACATACTGGTGTTAATTTCCGTTTCCTGCTCTCCATATATCTTTGTATTTTTCCGTAAATAAAATAGTTAGTCCTCACCACATGGGCTAGTGATAGAAAAAAAAACAAGAGGCTCACAGGAACATATGTTCCTCAACTATGTCAATCGCCGAATCGACAATAATTTCAATAGTATTATACTTTTGTATAAAGTATTCTACTGAATATCAAAATTGTAAGAAGGTCGAAACTCGACAAACATGCACAAGTATGTATGTGAAGATGGTGCGATTAGAGGTTTCATGGTTCTCCAACGATGAGAAAAAAAAAGAATTAACTTGGAGGTCACGAGTCCTGTTACGATTTCTTTATAAATAAATATTCTGTAAATACAAATTGTAGTAAGTTACAATTTTTTCATAGTCCAAGTATATGCATTGCCTTGTGTGAAAAGTCTTTTAATCCACCTTAAATTGTTAAAGAGTTGTCGACTAATTTTGGTATGGTTCGTACACTCAAGAAAAGGGTGTTGTTTTTCTTCTAGTGTGCTTCATACCTGAGCATGGATATGAACTGTTTCAAATCGAATTCAGAAAGGAAGATACAAAGCGCAATTATAGGTTGTCAGTAGTCCTTGCCTGGCTGTCGACATTTGTAACTTGTCAACGGGTTTGATTTGATTTATGAAGAGGTCTATGAAGTGAATTTAAGATTTTTTGGAATCTGCAGTTCACCGGTGTTGTTCAAAACAATTTAAAGTTATGACATTAGCAGTTTTTACAGTAAACACGAGATTTAATGTTTTATATCTGGAAAAAAGCAAAAAGACCACTATTTTGCTAAAAAAAATCTAATCTTCCTGACGTCTAACCGGATAATGATATTCTTCAACTTAATTTATTAGTCTGATTAAATATCATGGTACACTTGCAATTAATCTATGTCACAATTTGAAGCTGACCATTGTTATTGAAACGACATTATGGGCTAAATCGACGACACTGACGCTAGAAATACAGTTATTTCCAATCAAATGACATATATACGATTGCTACTTATTTACGACCCCCCCCCTTTTTTAAAGGCCTTTTCCAAACACACACGCACGTAGATACAGTCACGTAATATATCCCATTAGATAAAAGTAATGTCACATTTTAGTGTTCTGACTACCTTATCCGAACTAATTACAACATAAAACTTAAATGTCAATATCATTCAAAAGTGAAAAAAAATCAGCACGATCTAGTTTTTTCAAGTCAAACACACCCTTTTAAAAATGTACACAAAGCAATTGTCTCCCCTGGATTCACCCTAACAACGGATTTTCTAAACTGTACCGATTTTTGGCATATGCTTCGATTTTTTTTTTTAAATCGACTCTTGAATTTGCATTGGGAAGGCCGATCGAACAAATGCGTGCTTTTTCTCGCACAGTCGGATTTGAATTTTTTGCGATTTTTTTCTCATCGACCAGTTGTTAATAAATGCCTTCCGGGTCGACATAACAACGACTTCAACTCCTATTTTGCAATGTTAATTTTGGTTTCAGCGTCTTTTGTAACAATGAGATTAAAAGAAAAACTACTTGCTATCTTATCTGTTTTGTTATAATCCCGGTATTGATTTTTTAATGTTACAGTAACATTTTCAGGACCTGTCCAAACCGCCGCGTCCATTTTGGAGGTAAAAGTTTTTGGCTAGATTTTGAAGAGTTCCTAATTTAAAGGGTAGATAATTTTCGTCAACCGGGTTTCTGACTGAAGAGACTGGTATCTATTAAAGAAATTTTTTAATGATCGTTTGAGACAGAATTTTTTGAAGTCTTTATTAATAAAGCGGTCACGGAGATAACTTTTCCTAATGAGAAAGTCTGTACAATTTGTGCGAGCTCTCGAGTAACAAATCAACTGTGAAACATACACTCCGTAAGCAGGAGAAGTTGGAATATTACTGTCCATGTTAGGGAAATTGATAATTTTGAAATTAAAATCGTCCCTTTTGTTGTAAATTTTAGTACTGAGATGACCATTTTTCGGTCAAATTCAGGATTTTCACCTTGTTTCACCTTGCCTTCAGCGATCAGTATAACCATAAAAAATAACACTATCGTAACTAATGAGAAAATAAAAAAGGGGGGGCTTGTTGTTTCTCCATTGATTTTAAACGATGTGTAACCAATGTCTTTTCAGCTAAGTTGCAATGTTTCCTCACAGCCCCCCCCCCCACCTCACATTTGTTACTACCAATACGACATGTAGATAACAAAAATGATGCTCGGCGAAACATGCTGTTGCACAGATGTTCACCTGTGTATATTGTGACTTGGTGTTGCTATACATTTTGTTGTGATTTTGTGTTAGATTTTGTTGTGGCGTTGGTGTTGTGTGTATACAGCTGGGTCATCTAAGAGGGGGTGACACGGGGGGTCTGCCCTCCCAATTTCCAGATTTTTTTTTTGGATATTCCAATTTCCCACATTTTACATATGAAACACCAAGACAATAGCAAAAATTTCGTTCACCCACATGTTCCATAAAATTAAAGTTCTTCCATCAGAGGAAATATCCTTACAAAAGGACATAAATTTCCTGTACCATAAAACATCAACTGGGACCAAAACGTTTAAACATCTTATGGATGCTGTGGAGGGCTATGCAAGAAAATATAGACTGAGCGTGAATAAGATGAAGACCCTGATTCTCTTTTTGATTTGATTAAGGTTGTGTGATGCCAAAGAATCAATCAGCTGCAAGGATCAATGAGAACTAAATCATCATCAATTTTCAAAAAATGCTAATGTTGCCAGATATTTGTCCTCCATTCATGACGAATATCCCGTTGTTCCGTTCTAGCTTGTTATGCAACTTAATCATGTTTTTTCAACTGTTCTTTGCTCTCCGTCATTCACCTAGAAATATTCTATGATATTTCTGATTATAACATGTATCAATTGGCTGGAGTCACTACAAATTAAAAGGCACTTTTTTTATAGTACTATTTTCGTGGTCTGTCAAACATTGGCGTATTGAAATAGTGTAGTACCCCCTGACAATATAATGGCTTTGACATTTAACACAATCTGGGCACACAGAAGCTATAGTTAGTCGTCATATAAGCGGGAGGTTGATGCATCAATAAACCTGGTTTAACCCACCATTTTATTTATAAAATGCCCGTTCCAAGTCGGGAATATGACGGCTTGCCAAAAATGTTCTGTGTCGGATTGTGTTCCCTTGATTCAGGCGAATGTTATACGGATTTTCCTTACTGGACTCTTTCCTTTGATCGATTCGGACTTTTGTTGTCACTTTTATTTATTTCCTACAGATAAGGCCCCATGATTTTT
>MJUU01005008.1:19637-72134 GCA_002080025.1 Modiolus philippinarum
TTTTTTTTTTTTTTTTTTTTTTTTTTTTTTTGTAAAAATAATTGCAGCAAGACTTAGGGCAATCCATCCTACACAGCTACTATGCCACCAAAGGAGGAGATATTAGTCATAAATCTGTTTTGCTTTCCTTTGGGATTTCGGCCACGGATGAAGACAATAATCTCCACTCTTTGTGCTGGACACACTAATGCCTATACAAACAATGGTACACCACTAGATCTGCAAAATATTCTACAAAACCTATTTCTAAGCTGTTAACCTCCATCTTGACTGCTGTAAAAGGGGCCTTCAAATATATTCTGATACGCTGCTTTTCAAGAAGCGGTACTACTGAAATCTCGGTTGAAAGATTTAATTCATAGCTGTTTCTACCATAAGAACGGTGAACAAAGATATAAGTACATTGTTATAGATAGAGAACAAGCATACTTTTTGAAATACGACAACAAATTTGAGAAAAATATACAGAGGAAGAAGTGATTAAATGTTAGATAGAGTTTGTAATCCATAATATATTTGTAAGTTTGGATGACTTGTTTTTAACATACTAAAAAAATCCAATGGGCATAAACTGTGCATCTCTTTCAGCTGATATGTTTCTCCACTAATCAAACGCTGAACAATTAAAGGGGTTTTTCAAACTAAAGGTAAAAAATAAACACAATCATTTTATTTTAGCCTCCGTTATATAGATAAAACTTTGTCACTAAACAACCCTAGGTTTTGTGATATCCCTGAACTTATCTAACCAAAAGGGCTCAAAATTAAAGATACCACAACATTTCATCATCAGCCATATTCTGGAAATTGACAACAAAATGTAGACTTAACTAGGCTGTATCACAAACGCGATTACTTCACTTTTCCAATAGTCAACTTCCCCTTTCTTTGTAGTAAAATTCAAACAGTACCAGCACATGGAGCTTATTTCTCCAAACTTATTCGCTACGCAAGGGCATGTGGTCCATACAGTAAGTTCCTTGAAAGAACCTGGTCGTTCACAAATATGTTACTTAAACAAGGATATGGTGCCAATAACTTGAAGTCATCAATGCACAAGTTTAACGGTCGACATCACGATCTTCTGGACCACTATGGGATATTTGTTATCAAGGGCTGCCGTAGGAAAAATGAAAGGATATGGAGTGTATATTCTTGTAAATTATGGTTGAATTTTTCAGTTTTTTTAAGTTTTCAGAGGTAATAATCAACATATGGTTTTCTCATATGTTAAAATGTTAAATTGATATTCCATGCCGTCAGCTTTGTCTTTTGTCTAGAAGACGCCATCTTCGCTGGTCAAGGATGACGATTTGCTCCTCTCATCTTCAGCCTTGGCAGATCAAGCTGGATTTCGGTAGTTTCAAATCCATGTTTTTGATTGGTTGCAGTTAAACTTCGCTGCAGCTAATTAATTAGCTAACATTCAGATTAGATATATATCATAACAATGAAACTTAAAATATGGTGTTTAGTGATTTTTCTATTTTGCAAAATTTCCATGATTTTATAATCTTTCTTTACTTTTGACGGGTTATTTCCTTGTAGTTAAATATATTGTGAATTGTTGTATTATTAGATGCAATAAATAGTCTTTAATTATTACAATAAATCATACTGAAACTCTTACTTCAAAGGGAGATAATTTGAAACTGATGTTTCACAAATTGTGGCCCAATCCGCCAAGGGAAGAGGAGAGGAGCGGATCGTAACCCTTGGCTAGCGAAGATGGGAAGACTCATATGAGCAATCATTGTAAAGAAGCCATCCATACATCATTCCAGTACGTATTGGTCAAATGTACTTGAAACGTTCATAACAGCTGATAATATAATGTTTATCTCATTAAGTGTATGTTTATCTCATTTAGTGTAAGGTTTGAGTATGCTCCTCGCTTGCAGTCATTTTTTTTAGTGGATCACAGAAAAATGAGATTTTTTTGTTAAAGACCTTCCTTACATTATTCCCGTAAAGTTTCGTTGAATTTGCTTCTGTGATTTCAGAGATGATTTTCCGAAAGGGTAAAGTGTTAAGCTATGTATTACGCTGGCGGCCATTTGTTTTTGTCGTATCCAAAATAAATAAGCTAACCTCGTAAAGGACCTTCAATACATTATTACCCCCGAGGGAACCCCGGGGTATAGAAATAGGACCTAGTATCTCCGGCTTGCGGGATATGACCTCACCTAAACGGGGCTGACCCCGAGGGAATCCCGGGATATAGAAATAGGACCCAGTCCGTGGTTGTGCGGGATGAATAAATACACAACCCATCTTTCGGATGGGATGTAAACTCAGGTCCACATGTTGAAAGAAATGCCACGCTTCCTGCACGTTAAAGAACGTAGCAAGTTCTTTTTTGAGTGATCCGTAGGTGATCGGCTACAAGGCTAAATTCCCCGCCCCTTTCGATTTTACCCTACTTTTCCAGTGGCAGCCAGAATTTCCCGTCCCATGACCCTTTCCATGCCCCAAAGTGATTATTTTTTAATAAACTTGTTTTCGTCTTGATATAGCTGAAATATTGCTCAGTAGACGTTAAACAATAATAGGATCATTAAATTATGGTTACACTTTGCCTAGGGTGTTCTCAGAGGACAAGACCCTTTAACGTGTTTTAGTTTAGTCCAACTTTGGTTTCCTCTTCTGCAGGGATTATAAAAGGACTAGTGTGACCTAGTTTGGTTCCAGTTGGCTAAGCATTTGCAGGGAAGATCTTTGAATGTGTTTTCATATACATGTAGGATTCAATGTTAAACTGTCTTTACTGCTAGCATCTATCATAGATGTAGCACGGACATACATGTAAAAATACACCTTATTTACATCACATGGGACCACCTAAAGATTATTGTGGCCAAGTTTAGTTCCAATTGGCTCAGCGGTTTCAAAGGAGGAGATCTTGGAATGTGTTTTCCCATGGGGTCCAATGTTACAACTACTTGTATGTTCCACGATGGCGGCCAGTCTGATAGCGCGGACGTTAAACACACATTTTTCGCAGGGGACTGCCCAAGGACTATTATGGCCAAGTTTAGTTCCCATTGGTCCAGCAATTTCGGAGTGGAAGATCTTTAAATGTATTTTCTCATAGGGTCCAATGTTAAAATTATGTTCCCCGCTGCCGGCCATCTTGGATATAGCGAGAACCTAAAAAACAACATTTTGCAGGGGACCATCTAAAGACTATTGCGGCCAAGCATGGTTCCAAATGACCTAAAAGTTTCAGTGACGAAAATCTATGAATGAAAAGTTAAGATGGACGACAGACGAAAAGTGATGACAAAAACTCACCCTGGCTATAGCCAGGCGAGCTTATGCTGTTTTCAAACCGGGTCAAATGTTTAACTATGCTATGCACTGGCGGCTATATTTTAAACGGATCAGAATGATGTACATGAGTACTTTTTGTAAAGGAGTTCCCATACATCTTTCCTGCCATGTTTGGCAAAATGTCAATAATATGATTAAACCTAATATGCACAACTACACGTAGTGCTTGCTACATCAAAAAGTCCTGCTTAGTAGTATCATGTGGTTTGTGATGAATAGACAGACATGCATGACAGAGAGTTCGGGATACATGATTAACCTTATCAACGCTCATTGTTACTTTGTCCAAGAGCTGAACAAATCAATTCAAGATAAACAAGAGGATACCATGACGATGAGATATATTTACATAATGTAATGTCACGTATTGCTCGCTCAAGTCAATGACCGTGAATAAAATGTGACCAAGCAAAATAGACTCTTCAATATGAAGGAAGTCTTCCACCGTTGCCTGCTAACAGATGATTGGGAAAAATTCATCATGGGGACAATAAACTCATGTTCATTGTCCTTCATTGTCATCATTGCTAATAGACGAAATTCGTGTGACAGTTCTTATTAAAGTTGATAGTACCAGATAGTACCTCCAACAGCTAGACCAAAGATAACATTTACTTTCAAGTTGGTTAATTACTGAATTGGGCTGTTATTAGTATTCATATCCCATTTGAAGGCAATGTTTTCACGATTCCTTCAGATACTATCCATGTCTATATTAAATAAATAAATACTGTATGATTTCATGGATGCCCTTTAATGCATCATAAGACAAATTTCATTTACAGGATTCAAATGGCCATCCATTTTATTTAAAGGGATACTAAGAATAGTCTATTTGTTGTTTATTTTACAATTCTACTTTAACCCCGTAATATTAGGAAAACAGACTATAATAAGATTTTGTTTGTTATTATAAAATAAATCATTCTTTACGTGACAACCGTATCCCCTTTGATTTCATTTTAATGGAGTTATTAAATAGCAAATTATTTCCCTTATACCTCCTTATATCATTTAAAATCCATTTCTTTATAAAATACCGTAAAACGAATTCTTAATGATATTTTAATTCCCTTGAAATTCCTGCTGTTGCTATGACGTTTTGTAATTTGTAAAAATTGTTGAGTAATGACCACAAATATGTTAATCTGATTTTAAAAAATCATATACTACTAGTATTACAATAATTTTAAGAGATTTATTTCAAACAACAAAATTCTTAATCCATTTATATTTAAGAATGGAAATTACCTTATCATGGGCTGGGACTTTATATTCGAATTTAACCCAGTGCGTTAAAATTAGCGAGGGATTAAATTTACGAATAGAAAGGCCCATCACATGGTTAAATGACAATAACCATATACCTGCCATGAATTATTTCGATTCTAATATGGCAAAAAAAAATATACGAATTTTCTATTCTGATGCGACCTAAGAGAAGGCGGACTTTCCACCTCCATTGCTGTCTGTGTCTATGAAGTCAAAATACACAATCTGGCGTTTTTGAACAGATGTATGTTCAAAATTCAAATCGAAAGTAAAACAATACACATTTACGTGTCTGAATGGTATGATTTACTTAAAAACCGATCTTAACCTTTATTTCCTTCAGAAACTAAGACGAACACAATTGAAAACATTGTTGTTTTTCATCCCGTTTATTCATATTCCGATACCATTTGCGCATGTGTGAAATATATGGTTATCGAGTATTTAACGGTTGCCGATTAAAAAGAGCTATGTTAGAATAACTAATAAAACATGATTGCTCCAAGAGGTGTTGATACTAAAATCAGACGGAAGGACAGTAAACAAAACTGACAAGTAAGAGAGAACCGAAACGTCAATCCCAATCGAAAAATTCAAGGAATATGGCAACATCGGAAACAACAAAGAAATAGAGATACAATATGAGTACGGCACAGAAAACGGAAAATGAAGACACACGCACCCAAACATGATCAATGTGGACCCAATAAAAACCATGGGTGATATCAGTCTGCACCGGTAGAGTAAGTATATCCTGCTTCTTATACGACACCTGCCGCTTTGAATATGTCAAATCCGGTAGAGGAAGCAACAATTAAGCTTTAAAGGGAAAGATCTGTTGTCATCTGGGAAACAAATATCCCATAGCGATCCACAAGATGGCGATGTGGACCGTAAAACTTTTGGGTGATAACTTCACATTTTGGGTAACATACCCTTTTTTAAGTAGCCTATTTGTGAGTAACCGGACTCTATCAAGGAAGTATCGAACAAAGGCTCATGAATAGCAAATGAGCTGGGAGATGTAAATTCCGTATACAGGCGCTGTTTGGATGTTGCTACAAAGAAAAGGGAAGCTGACTATTGGAAAAGTGAAGTCATCGCGTTTTTCGTACAACCTAGTTTGAAGTCTACTTCTGTTTCAAGATGAAGGTCATGGAATGAGGCCGATGTGGAATTGTCTGTATTACTCTTAATTTCGAGCTCTTTTGAATAGTAAAGATGAACAAAATCACCAAAGAGAGGGTTGTTTAGAGACAAAATACCATCTATATAATGGAAGCTAAAATTGAAGGATTGGGCCAGTTTTTTATTTTTATTTTGAAGAAGCCCTTCGATTAATTCAGCCTCATAAAACTGGAGAAACAGATCGGCTAGGAGAGGTGCACAGTTTGTGCCCATATAATTTCGATAGTATGTTGAAAAACAAGTCATCCAAACTGGACAAATATACTCTCGATCAGAAACTCATTTATTTTAATCATTTCTTCCTCTGTATATTTTTTCTCCGATTCGGAGTCATTTTTCACAAAGTAGGATTGTTCTCTACCTACAACAATGTACCTTTATCTTCGTTCACCGTTCTTATGTGAGAAACATTTATGAATTAAACCTTTCAGCCGAGACTTTAGTTATTCATGAGGAATGGTAGTGTAAAGTGTGGAGAAGTCGAAAATTTTAATGCTGTTACAGTGTGATAATGGTCTAGAGTTTAAGATGTGAAGTTGATCTTTGGAGTTTTTCAAAATCCACATTTCATTTTACACCGCTTCTTGAAAAGGAAATATCACAGTATTCTTGAAGGCGTTCTTTAACAACTGTCAAGATGGAGGTTAGCAATTTAGATATAGGTTTTGCAGAACATTTGGCAGATCCAGCGATGTATCGTTCTTTGTATGAGCATTTATATAATTTTTGTATCCAGTACAAAGAGGAGAGATCACTGTCTTCATCCTTGGTGGAAATCCCGAGGGAAAGCAAAACAGATTTATGGTTCTGTAATATTCTTCCTTTGACAGCATAGTAGCTGTGTAAGTTGGATTGCCTATGGAATTATCAATGTATTAATCAACTCCGAAAAGGTCTTCATCTTGTTCACGCTTAATACATTTTCTGGCGTAGTCCTCTGCAACATCCATAAGAAGTTTTAGTTGATTGAACGTGGTTTACGGAATTTAGGCCTTTTTGCAAGGACATCACGGAGAGACTTGTTTTTCAATGATGATCAAATCTCCCGTTATGACGTGACCACAGGGACTATATCTGTATGGTGAATCAAAACATTAACAATCGGATGGTTAAGAATTGAGGTCGTCGTTGGTAATTAGGTTTTGCAATACACGTTTATGGCTGAAAATTTTAGATGCGATTTTCGAAGTATAGATGTACTGTTTTCTAGATTATGAAAGATGAATATTCAGCTGCAATACGATTTCATATTTCACTGACAATACTATCTTAAGGATGGTCACTCCTCAAGTTCATGATAACATGAATTTAAAATTAATATTTTATTAGAATACTGATCATACATCATTTTAAGCAAAAAAAATATTGATAGGTCAGTGTGGCCATTTTTAAGATTTAAACGCCTGTAAGTTTGGCGGGAAGAAACAAAACTTCTCTACATTTTTCACTTTGCATTAAGGCAATCAACTTTTGAAGTGCAATGAAGGAATAATAGGAATTTCATCAAATTTTGTCAAAAGTCTATTGAAGATGTATCCAATCATATTTTGAAAAGAAAAGTGGGGTCAGTGTGCAAAATTTTCTAATGCATCATGATGGATAAAATACTTCTAGGAGAATTCCGAAATTCAGAGACAGTTTCAAAACCCGAGGAGTGACAATCCTTAAGTCCAGTTCAAATGATCCCTTCAAAGTCGATTATTACAACATCACATCACCCGGTAGAAGTTTTACACAGGCATTACTGACTGTACATGGATTTTCTGATACAAGTGTCACGAAAGAAGTAACTGAATAAATTAGAACCAACGTATACACGTTAGCTTTGTTTCATCAAACGGACAATTCCACGCACGACAAGAACTCCATAAACAGGAGTAGGATCAAGACGAGCGAACAGCTCTGCCACAAAGACAATCCACGAACGCCAAGAATTCTATAATCCATGAAGAGATAAGGAGGTACAGACGAGTGAGGACTTCCGTCACATATGTTCACAAACCAGCGCACGGAAAGAAGAACATAAACAGGAGTAGGATCAAGACATGTTTACATGTTAACATCCTCTGTCATACATAATTCACAATCGTATCAATGACATAACAGGATTTTTAACTCGTAAGCCGAAGGCGGAGAGTTATTGATATGACAAGAAAAAATCACGTGGAGCTTCAAGCCTATTAACAGCTCTGAAAGATGATCTTCATGCTTCCGATAAAATATAGTTCGCAAGTTTCTATCAAAATCTTATACATTGTGTATTTAAGTTATATTTTTCATTTTTCTTGAGTTGAATACGGTGTTGTGATATTAAATTGAAAACAATATGCATGTTTATCAAATTAATCGTTTTTTTTTATATTGCGTCTCGGATCAACCAGTCTGCCCTGCAGTTTGATAATGCATCGGTCTGTATGATGGATTTACCTCCCTTTGTACACTCTTCGAAAACATAAATAATTTTATTCCAAATAAATTTGTTTACCTGTGTATTGCACAATCGACATACATACGAAATCACACAATCCGATTATTTTCACGTATTACGGAAAAACTTAATACATGCAGACGTATGCAGTAGTTCTTTGGATGACTACGAAGTTTTGCCACGTATAGATTTTCAGGGCTTTCGAGTTTCAGCCCCATCGGAGCTTTGATATTGTTATATGTGATGAGGGCTGATATCACCAGTACAAAAACTCAGCCAACTAAGACTTAATAGAAGAATCGTGAAATAAGAAATATTTTAATACATATATAAAAATCAATTACTGTAACGCAGAGCGTTATAATTAAATTTCCAAATGAATACCGAAGCATGAGCGAAAAATCGTTTATCCAGAATGCATGGCAATATAAGGATTACATACAGACAGAGAACGTAATTGACGAAGACGAAACAAACAGTACATAAAATAAACGTCATGAAAAATAAGGCGCTTACAGAGTAAATAAATGTCCCCTAAACGAACATTTATATTTTAATCTCAGTTTCTATTGTAAAGGCAGCAATGTTTGAAATTCGGAGGCTAAAAATCATTTCTACACATTTTACTAGCAGTGTGAAAGGTACGTTTCATGGAGCAGATCATGCCCACCCTTCCAGTGCACCTGATGATACCTGAAGTTTTTGTAGGGTTCACACTGCTAGTGCTTTAGAGTTGTGGCGTTCCTCCTCGTTTTGTTTTTGTTTTTTGTTGTTTTTTTTTGTCTTCATGATGCTGTCTAAATTCGTGTTGGGTATAAATTGAAGTGTTTTTGTATTTTTGATTTTGGAATTTCGCCTTTCCTCATATTTGCTTCGGTATTCGTTCGCCGATGTATTAAAGGCTAAAATTAGCTACTTACTTGTTCCACCTTGCAATGTGCACATCTACTCATGGTGGCAAACACTCCTACAAAGTTTATGAAATTTGGTTTCATAGTATATGAGAATGTATCTGTCAAACCATTGTTAAGTAAGAAAGAGGAAGTAGAACAATGAGAAACAGAACAAACACAACATTCCTCTCCAAAATCGAATGGGAAACAAAATTAAAACAAAACAAAAATGATTTTTCGTGTCACAATCTAAATACAAGAACTTAAACATACCTAAAAACATAAAAGTTCAGTATGCTCTCAATCTAAACTGAAAAGTTCAAACATAAATGTAAAAGAAACAATTCATACACATCACATTCAACCTTTTACAAAAAGTGACAGATTTAATAAACTGTTGAACACATTAAAAGATATGAACATTTGATATTTAAATATGGTTTGACTCGAAAACAGCTTATTTCTAAGGACATTTCTTACCCTCATTTTTACGGAAATGTTGTTAAAATATGTGAAAAAAATGAAGAAAACAAAATCCAGAAAAACTTCCACTCTTTACGTAATAGGGCATATTGGCAGGATATTCTTTATGATTCCGTTAAATTGGCTTTGGGATCCAATGGCCTAATAATTTACAGGTATACTGGTCTCTCACTGAAACTGCCGAAGTCTACTGAAATCCATGATTATTCTTTACCAAACCCTTCGGAAAGTTTTGAATTTATTTTTTTCTTCTGTAGTGCGTAAAACAACGGCAGTAGAATACCGAAGGAACAAAGCACAAGATTACACAAATCAAAGTCCAGAGACAAGGCAAAAGCAAGAACACCAAAAGACGGAAGACCAAAGACACCACATGCCTACAAAACACTCGAACGTTACATATACAACACAAAAAACTAAAGCACTTACAGTGTGAACTCTCAATAAACAAGAGTGACATCAGGTGCCCCGGAAGGGTAAGCATGTCCTGCTCTGTGCACAGCACCCGTCACACTGTCAGTGTTTTACCAGCAGACTAGGCTCCTTGAGCTAGCCGACAGTTTATCATCGAGCACTCCTTGTTCCATCTTTCTAAATTGCATTTTGTTTTATTCTTTCCTTCTCATGGTGGTCTTAGAGTTAGAAGTCTACCTGCATTGGGTTTTGTTTGTATGTTTGTTATATTTTAGGGAAACAGGATAGAGAAAGGGGAGGTTTGGATACCCATAAACCGGTTTAAATCTACCGCCAGCTCTTTCTAGTGTCGGTACATACATAGTCTGGCTACTTCCGAGTTCTAATCTTTGTCTACGTTTGCTTTTTGCCTTTTTATTGTTTTTTCTTGTGCATTTCCCTTGTATATTGTGGCATGTGATTGTAATTTTCGGCCATCATAAGTGTTTCCTGTTATCTTCTCAACATTAATTATCTAACCAGTATGTAAATGTAACATCAATTCAATAGTGTGTGCTGTGTTTTGGTGATATGTTAAGGAATCTATCAGAACACATTCTAAAAAATACTTTTGTCTTAGTCAATTGTAACTTCAAGATTTTGGTAACCACTGGTCAGAAGTAAGAGATCAGTTACATTATCATTCAGAAACCATGGTTACCACAAAAGTCAAAACAATGACATTGACATTGTAATCATGGTTAAAACAAGTAAGAATTTGGAAATTTATGACATAATCATTTAGTAACCATGGTTTCTTAAAGTCAGAAGTTGGAGATCAATGGCGTATTATTTGATAACCATAGTAACAAGTCAGAAGTTGCATTTCAGTGGTATGACCATTTGATAACCATGGTTACTATAAGTCATGAGTTGGAGATCAATGACAAAATCATTAGGTAAAAATAGTAACAAGTCAGAAGGTCAAATAAGAGTAATAAAAAAATTACCAAACAGAATTCAAAAGAGCTGAAGTCCAACGGGCAAAACGACAAACAGGTGCGAAACTCCCTGGAAAATCGTTACCTGTAATGGTTCTGAATGAGAACGGACCGTGATTTCAAAACAAATGGTGGGTTAAACCTATTCTATGGCAAGCCAAAGCTCCACCTTACATTGCGCTAGTGTCCAGTAGCAACTCAACTTCCTTATGATGAGAGCTTTCTTCTGGTACCATACTTGTAGACATTTTGACCTTGACCTTGCCCTGAGGGCAATTTGTAAAAAACTTTAACCTTGCCTGTAGGAGGTAGGTCTTTAGTGGTAGGGTGTTTATATTTTGTATGTAACTTCCTTATGGTGAGAAATTTCTTATGGTACCATATTTTTAGACATTTTGACCTTGACCTTGCCCTGAAGGCAATTTTTTAAAAACTTTAACTTTGCTTCTAGAATTAAGTTGTTTAATGATAGAGTGTTTATATTTGATATGTGACTTTCTTGAGAAGAAAGCTTTCTATTACTTTCGAATTTATTGTGCATTGAGGTTACTGGAATCCCCGGCGAGCTATGTTGTCTTCTGACAACTCTTGTTTGTTTTCTTCATCTTGAAGTCGCCATGAGGCATTCAACAATGAGCTGTATACCTGTAACTCTGCTGAATGGGGAAAATGTGTATCTAAGAGATGGATCTCCCTCTTGGACCATATTTGACCTAGCTCTCAATAAATATACCATTTAATAGTCTATTTTAACACCCAATGCTTTATTGGTTCATTAACAGTGAATATGAGTTTTCTTTCATAATTATCACACACACAATAACAAAATTGTCAAATTGTCAAATATCATCAAATATTTATGCACAAAGAGAGGTTTTTACATACTTTTGAAAAAAAAATATCACATTTGTCAACAACTTTATGAAAGTAATCCATATCAAAATCAATTCTTTCCACAGATAACGATTTATCTGTATAAAACACAAAATCACACCAGTCAATGTTACAAACTCCCATTTGTCCTTGAATTTGAGTATACCAGGGGCTATCATCTCTTAGTCGGACATTTTGATTTTCATCAAGGTATAAATGATATTTCTTTTTGCATACTTCTTGTGGGTTTAAGTTCTTGAATGAAAAGCTACATTTAATTTCTATTAGACCAGTACCACAACACTTGCAACTGACAATGCCATCAGGAGATGCACCAATATATGGTGTGGATTTTGACACATAAAGACCAGTTGATTTAATCTTGGCACATTTATGTCTTTTTTTGTACTTTTCAAAGTATTGATGTCGAGCAATAGGTTCATGAATCTTTCCATATTCCAACGCTTCAGTGTTTAGTACAGTACAGTCCTGGAGAATTTTTTTTAAAATGTAATTACTTTCACCATCACCAAATTTAAAGTGAACGACAGAATGAAAAATTGAAGCTGTGATTCGACCTTTTCTATAAAAGTACCATTTTTCATTTTCTGATTGTCCGCGGGTTATTTGCTCAATTTTTGACACAATTTCATCTGAATGATAAGATTTACGCAAATTATAGAAATCTTGTTTATCTTCATTCTTCACTTGTTTGGCTAAATCAATCATGGAGGATGTATAATTTTCCTCATCTTCACCACTTTCATCATCACTTGAGTTGTCTAGTGTGTGTAAAAATACTGCATTGTTATTCTTGCACAAATTATAAACTCTTTTCTCGATTTCATGTTTACTTATGTTTAGTTTCTTAGAGGGTGCATAGAACACAGTGCTTGGTTCTATAGCCTGATCATTTGTGTTTCGAACTTTAATTTTATTGATTACGGATGGCTCTGAGGTTTTCCTGGCTTTATCCCATAAACATGATATATCAGTTCCAACTTCAGTATTTCTATCTCTGTGTCTATTTGAGAAATTTTCCAAAGAAAATAGCAGAGCTGTTATATGTTTGCAGGTTCCATTATCCCTGTAACAGAAATTAAGACAAATGTTAGCCAAATATTGAAAAAAATTTCATGAACTAAAAATTTTGCATGTCTGGACACCCCTCCCCCATCTGTGTGTTTGCAATCAAAACCTTAACCACTTCTAGAATGGATATCTTAAGTGTTAATATGTTCACATTTAGCATGTGGCTTTCTTGACTTGTGATGTCCATTGGCAATCAAGAGGGGGATTCAACCCCCCCACCCCCCACCCCACTTTTTTGAACAATCATATATTTTCCTGGTATTTTAGTAAGAAAATACTCTAAAAAAAATTTCGTGCCTCGCTCCTCTCAGCGAAATTTCCAACTACTCCCACATTTTTGCCTCGCCCGCGACGACAGTCGCGAAAGCGAGACATAGCGATCCAAAATTCTGTCGTCGGCGTCGTCGTCAACATTTATTTTAACCCTGTGGTTAAAGTTTTCTAAACATTAATATCTTCATCAAATCTTTATGGAATCATTTGAAATTTGGATAAAAGCAAGAAAATGGTCAGAGAATTACCTCTAGCTGAAAAATTTTGGAAATTTTTATTTAGTTTTTCCGTAATTTTTCCATATTTCGACTTAGTTTTTTTTGCGCAAGAAATTTATTTCAACCCTACGTGGTTAAAGTTTTTAAGAAGTCAAATGAAGTTATTTAATCTTATTGGAATTTCACAAAAAGTGGTAAAACGTTAGATGATGGTCAGAAAATTACCTCAGAACTGAAAAAAAAATGAAATTTGTTTTTTCTGGTTTTTCTGTAATTTTTCCAAATTTGGACATAATTTTTTTTCTAAAAAATTTTAATGTCAGTTGTTAAGAAGTAGAATAGGGTCTTTGGATCTTAATAGAATTACATTAAAATTGACAGTTCTGCATAAAATGTGCAGATGCGTTACAGGCTGTTGGAATGTTGATTCCGGTGCCAACTTTGGTAAATTTCCTGAAAATGTCTAAGACCAATAATTTTTCAAATTTTTGCATTCAGTTACAAATTTTTACAATGTTTTAGTATCAAGCATAATTTTGAACACTAAAGAATTAAATAAAATGGTTCCAACTTTGGTAAATTTCCTGAAACTCTCAAAGATAAGCTATTTTGAGAAATTCTTCTTAGCAAGAATGCTTTTTTAATAAACTTGAATCAAACAAACATATTTAATATGGAAATGAAATTGCCAAAGTTTTTGATTCCAATGTTGGTTTACATTCCTGGAACTCTCAAAGACCTGTTAATTTTTGGAATTCTACCTAGCAACCATAACTTTTTCAGTTCCTTTCAGTTAAAATGATGATTTCCAAAAGTCAAATTACAAAAATCTTTGATTCTTATTATGGAATTTTGGTAAATTTCCTGGAACTCTCAAAGACCTGTTATTGTTTGGAATTCTACCTAGCAACCATATATTTTTCAATTCTTTACAGTTATAAGGATCATTTTCAAAATTCAAATTGCAAAAATCTTTGATTCTTATTTTGATAAATTTTCTGCAACTCTCAAAGACCTGTTATTTTTTGGAATTCTACCTAGCAACCAAAACTTTTTAAGTTCCTTTCAGTTATAATGATCATTTTCAAAAGTCAAATTGCAAAAGTCTTTGATTCTTATTTTGGTAAATTTCCTGAAACTCTCAAAGATCTGTTATTTTTGGGAATTCTACCTAGCAACCATATCTTTTTCAGTTCCTTATAGTATGAATAATTATTTTCTATATTGAAATTTCCAAAATCCTGGATTCCCATTGTGGAAAATTTCAAGAAACTTTAAAAGACCAGTTATTTTGTTTGAATTCTCCTTAGCAACCAAACATTTCTTGCAAACATTTCATTGAAAACAGTCATTGTTCAAAATTAGCTGATAACAATTTTGGTATGAAAGTCTGTAAGACCATATATACCTAGCAAACTCATCTGAATATAGGCCAAATTATAATGGCAATGTAGTGAGCGGGCAAGACATTAGGTTCCGTCGAACCTTTACGAATTTTTGGATTTAAGGGTTAATTTTAAAGAATGGTTGCATATATTCTGCAAATGGGCAATAAGCTTTCAGATTTTTTATATTGGTCTTGATTCCAATTTTGGTAAATTTCCTGACAGCCTCAAAGAACACTTATTAGTCCCTACCGGCATTAGCCGAAGGGGGCTTTTGGTTTGCACTTTGTCCGTCCGACTGTTCCTCAGCCAGTCCCGCATCAGTTTTCCTCACTTTTTTCTAAACAGTTGCAGGCATTGATCTGATATTTTGTATGTGAGTCTATCTCAATGAGTTACAGATCAATTTCATGTTTTGTTCTGGTCCACTGATTTTGGTTCCAGTCCAACTATTTTTTGGGCCTTGGACTTAGAACATTTTAGTAAAATGTCGGTTTTCCGCACTCTTTTTCTAAACTGTCGCAGGTATTGGTCTGATATTTTGTATGTGTGTCTATCTCAATGAGGTACAGATCAATTTTATGTTTTGGTTCCGGTCCACTGATTTTTGACGGAGTTATGGACCTTGGACTTGAAAATTTAAGTAAAATGATTGTTTTCTGCATTTTTAGCTCATTTGGCTATGCCAGGGTGAGCTTTTGCCATCACTTGGCATCTGTCGTCCGTCCGTCGTATACTTTTCATTTAAAGAGCTTCTCCCCTGAAACCACTGGGCAAATTGGGACCAAACTTGGTCACAATGATCCTTAGATGGTCCCTTCCAAAAAAGGTATCAGCCAAGTCCATACCTAATCCACGATGGCCGCCACTGGGCAAATTGGGACCAAACTTGGTCACAATGATCCTTAGATGGTCCCTTCCAAAAAGGTATCTGGCATGTCCGTGCCTAATCCAAGATGGCCGCCAGCGAGTAACATAGTTTTAACATTGGACCCTATGGAATAGACATTCAAAGATTTTCTTCTCAGAAACTACCTGTCCAATTCAAACTAATCTAAGCCACAATGGTCCTTAGATGGTCCCTTCCAAAAAAGGTATCCGGCAGGTGCGTACCTCATCCCAGATGGCTGCGAAGGGGGAACATAGTTATAACATTGGACCCTATGGAATCTACATTCAAAGATCTTCTCAGAAACTACTGGTCAAATTAGAACCAAACTAAGCCACAATGGTCCATAGGCATGATATGTGGTCCCATCCAAAAAATGTATTTGGCAGGTCCATACCTCATCCAAGATGGCCACCATCTGGAACATAGTTTTTGCATTGGTTTTATTGATTTTAAGGGGAACCTTTGCCCAAATTTTTGAATTTTTATTTGAATTGTGGTTTGAATGAATAAATACACATTATCTGGTTATATCCTTAAATTTTTTGTTAAGTCCCATCGTCAATAAATACACATTATCTGATTACATCCTTATGATAAAATCATTATACTACACACTTTCAATCATTACCAAATGCATGCTTCAGTGACAATGGTTTATCCTTTTTTTACCAAATATTCATACTATTTCATTATTTTCATGATTATGATCCCCTTTGTAAGCACATTACAGTTTACCATTTTTAAGGTTCCGTGGGGGACTTAGGACTGAATTGGGCAAAGATTCATTTATCTACTTATTGAGACAATTGATGGGCATCAGTGACTGTTTTACTGACATTTTCTCTGCACACAAAATATACATATCAGGGTTGGCAAAGTATTGACCGACTGGGTTTTTCCGGGCTGGGCAATACTCCCTGAAATGGGTTATACTTGGCAATTTAATTTTTCAAGATTTGTTTAAAAAAAAGAGTTAAACTTGTGTTAGGATTTCATTTATTTATCACAAATATATAAATATATGTACAAATGTAAGTTTCTTTATATTAAACATGTTAGAATTGTTTTTTTGGCCTTATATTAAAATTGATTTCTTTAATACAAATTGTGCATGTATAGTGTAATTGCTAATCACATTTTTGAATTCTAAAAAACATCCCAAGGGGAAATAGCAAGCACAATCACAAAAAGGTTATGATTATAATGTGTATATATGTTAATTAAACATATAATTGTTTGACAGTTTCTAATCAGTATAATTAGCCACCTTACATGTACCTATAATTTTGAAAAAAAAACACAAATCGTGTAATTGTTTTATACCTTGTTATGAAAACAAAATTTGACTTTTGCATTAAATTTTGTAAAATTTGGTTATAACATATATTTTGTCCAACAATTTTATGTTACAACATTGATTTTTGAAGTTTTTAAATAAAAATTGTCAAATGTGTCTAGACCTGTCATTATTTGATTGGTGTGTAATAGGAATTGACAGACCTATAAAACAGCTCTTTATGATGTTTTAACCTTGTAAAACAAAATACTAGCATTTCATATTGCCCAGTATTGCCCAATAATACCCTGTAAAACCTGGGTTTTCCCAGTAATGCCCACTGAGCTGGGCAATACTCATAAAACACGGGTTTTATGTAGCTATATTTTACATTTACCACAGAAGGCTTTGGTTTGGAGTTACAGTATAGAAAGAGACATACCATAACTAATCACTGTGATAGTGGGGGTGTGTAGGAAAGTGATGAGGATTAATTTTTACCTTGAAAAAATGTTTATTGGGGCAATAAAACTCCAGATTTGTCATGACATATCCTGTTTTACAGGAGGTGGCTGACTTCAAAGAAATTACATTACCTTTATTCATAAATGCACATTTATGCCCAACTGGGCTGAAGGCATATAAACAAAACATATGACATAAAGTATATACAAACTATAAAACTATAACATTAGACAATACATACATGTAAAAAGAAAGGTATATGGTATATTTAAATTTTGAATATATAAACTACACAGTTAAGAGTCCACTTTTCTCAGTTCTAGTGACTTTTTAGTAAAATGAACAACAAACTTTGAAAGCATAGTTAAAGATAGTATTTTCTGTAATAATCAAGATTTATCAACATTTAAAATTTCTGGGTAATGATGACAGATTTTTTGTTTTAATTCAAGTTGTAATTTTTTATTGTTTGAACATTAAAAAAAGAAATGATTCTCATCCTCTATTTTATTTAAATTGCAAAATTTACATATTCTTTTTTCTCTCTTTATGTTTTTATATCTTCCTCTTTCTATTTCTAAAAAGTGATCACTTATTTTCATTTTACATAATATTTTTCTGTTTTCAAATGTACTTTCCAAAATATATTTATCAATTTCATATTTATTTTTAATTTTACTGTATAGGTAGAGTTTATTGTCATTTGTTAAAGAATTCAATTTTTTGAAGAAGATATTTTCATAGTTTTTTTAAAGTTTCTCTTTTAATTTTTTTGAAAATTTGTTTATTTCTTTTTTATAATTACAGGTAAAACAGGTTATAAAATTTAATCCTTCCCGCTAAGTTTTATTGCTTTTTAGGTCTATCACGATTGAAATTATTGTCTCTCCTAGTGATTTGTTATGGTATGTCTCTTTCTGTACTGTAGGCTATGGAATAGGGTTAATAAGTTTTGTTCTTTTGTTAGTGTTACATTGTACATGTATGTAAATGTACATGTAGGATAAGGTTTGTTAGTGTTAGGTACATGTAGGATAAGGTTAGTCAGACAAAGATAGGGTCCTCTAATTTCTAAAGTAAATAACAAAACACTAAAGTTACAGTAAATTTAGTTTGATGGTCATTTCAACAACTTACAAATGTATCCAAAATTAAGACCATAATTCTTGGGACCAGGGTCACCTTTTTTGAATTTGTCAGTCATAGTTACACCGTAGTTATCTCCAGAATAAAGACCGCCCAAACCCTGGAATTAATTAGGGTGAAGGTGGATAAGGAATAAGGGGGAAACCTTTTTATTGGTACTTACACTACATATGTGCATCCTCCACTTTTTATATGTCCATCTGATCTCATGATTATCCAAGTACTGTAAGGTTTTTCTGACTGTCTTGTCTCCGGTACACACAATGATTTCACAAAGAAATATTCTGTTGTTTCAACTTTGTGTATCAAAACATCATGAACATGGTTAGCCAAGAATAACCTGTAACCATTGTCCGACTTGAAGTTGGAAAGCCGGGACTCACTCCAGTTTCAAAGACTTATTAACAATTCCAAATTATACTGTTTTTTATTGTATTTATTAATAAGTGGTGATGTGGCCGAAAACCCTGGTCCTGTAAAATATCCGTGTGGCAAATGTTTCAAACCAGTGAGATGCAACCAACGGGGAATCCAGTGTGAAGAATGTTTTTATTGGTACCATGCAAAGTGTATTGATATATCTATTGTTGAGTATGAAAATCTGTCATCTACAACCGAAAGTTGGTACTGTAGATCATGTGTATTGCCAAATTTTACCGATTCATTTTTTGACAGTTTTGGGGATTTAGACGTACCTGACGATTCTCTCCCTTTATCAGACGAATATACTTCCGATGTAAACAATCAGCACGATGATAAGTCTGTCTTCAAGATACTGAGAGATTCTAGAAAGTTACACCCTAGGAATTTTGCATCTGCTTACTTAAATATAAACAGTAATATGAGGAAGGTGCAACCTTAAAAGCGAGCGAAGAATAACGGAGAGACTCTCAAATGACTGAAATTGTTATTGAAGATATATAGATAATTCTTTTTGATCTCAATTATGGAATGTTTACACTTTTACAGGATGTAAAAAAAATCAGCTTTTTATTTTTAATATATATAGAATTTGCGTATTTTGTAAACCATATAATTTTTGGAAACTTTCACATTTTTGAAATTCACATGAAAAAATATTTGTCTATTTTTATTAAAAAGTAAATCGGTAGAAAAAATATGAATATCTCAATGTTTAACATGCATTTTACGGATCCAAAATCGTGCAAATAATAAAAAAGTTATCAAAGATTAAAAATTCTATCCCAATGCTATATAGTAGTAATTCTTCAGCTTTGCCAACCAAAAATGCTAATTTACATATGTAAATTAGATTTTGTGACGTCACTAATTGGATTCGCGGAAACTCCTATTGCTCACAGACCATGACCGACATCATAAAGACTTCAGTTTCAGAGATGATAATGGCATAAATTTCTTATTAGGGTCCGATGAAAAGCTTCTTTTCCCATTGATGGATATCTTGAATTTTGAGCATGCAGTCCTGATGGACACAAATTTTGAAGGGATCTCCTAAAGTTAATTGTTATCAAGTTTGGTTCCAGTGGTTTAAGAGACCAAGTCTTGAAATGAATTTCCATGGTGGAACAAATGTTAAATTTTTTGCCCTGCTGGTGGCCATCTTGGATTGGATGCAGACCTATGCAATGGATAAAAGTATTAAAGGGTACTGGTACCCAAGGACCATTGTGACAAAGTTTTGTTCCTATCGACCCAGTGGTTTCAATGGAGATTCTTTGAATGAAAAAGGGGGAGAGAAGGAGTTTCTCAGAGGTGCCGTCCTAAAATATGACTTCTTAGTGATGGGGTCAAATATTTTGAATTTTATCTTTGTGTAGCATTAGCTACACAAAACATTAAGCTTTTATGGTATTTGTGTTGAAAGTTTTTTTAAGTTCATACCATAGATATGCACATACAAAAAAAATGGCACAATGATAATAAGATCTCATGTTATGTCTTTGTTTCTTTGTTTTTCCGACGCTGCCATTGTCCTTGGACTGACGGTTCGGTTCTCACTTACTCTAAAGTTCCGCAGCACCCCCACCATATACTGTCATCCAAAGGATTGTATGTCAAATCGAATCCTTCCCTGTAATTTATAGTATGGAACTTTTTTTAAATTGTTCTATATCAGGAGCATGTTTCAACATAATTTTTATCGGACTTTACATACTGGAATTACTGGAAGTAAAGGTAAAGCTAAAGGTAAGATACTACTGGTTCTGAAGATGATGTTTGTCTTGTTAGAGAAGTTTTATTTAATTATTTTCATTACCCTTTTCACCCTGAAGTATTTGTTTGCGGATGATATCTCCAATGTAAACGTTTTTACATTCCAAAAGCTGCTAGTATTTCATTTCGAATATTCATATAGTCAGCAATTTCTTATTTTGTAAACAATTTTGTTCATTTCTTTGTGTACATAGTGTTTGTATATTTTATTTATGTTTTTATAGTAGTTTCTTTGTAATTCTGTGAGGAAAATGTTAGAATTGCTCTATTTTTTATTTTGTTTTACATGCTTTATGTATTTAATGTGAGATGAAAGTTTAATAAAATATTCAATTTAGGGGATAACCGTTTATTCTGAGGGGGTCTGACATTTTTTTTACTTTTAAAATAGACATTCAGTCCCAAATAAAAGTTAAAAACGAATACTCTTGCATACACCTTCTTGCAACCAGACTATACGTAGAGTACGGAAAAAATTTGAAAATAAATATATTTGAAAAAAAAATTTCGGAAGTAAGGCGCCGGCCATTTAATTTGAAAGCCTGGGTACTATATGATTTTTTTCCCAAAAAATATTTTGAAGCTGTTTTTATGCGAAAAAAAAGTTTTGGCTGCAATAACAATGAAAAAAATCTGAAGGAGGCTTTCTGCCCAAAAATATAATGCTAATTTTGATAAAAAAAATATTTTGTTGGAAAGTTAAAAAAATTTTTTTAAAATTTTCTTTTAAGAAAAAACCATACCCCCCCCCTTCAAGTTAGAGGGTTGATCCCGAAATATTCTGGCTTTGCCAAACGACAAACAGATTTGCCAGAACCCCCACGTTCTGCAATATCTCATTTTGTTTTTTGACCAAGGTGAGTTAAAACAGAGAAAGGAGGAAGAAGACATGAGTAACAAGAGGGGTATATTTGAGACATGTGCAACTTGAAGTCCTTCAAAAAAATATTTAGTAGTGGAAATATGTATAGTGTTTGTTTTTGAAAGAAATTGAATTCATTGTATCAAAATAACGTTTTATTTCATTAGCAATGGCGATGTGTGAGACCTACCAAGTCTGTTCAAGTCTCCTAAATACACTCATCCATTCAGTGAAAAATTCAAATTTACACTCATCTTATTCATAATTCACGATCTCAACATGATATTTATCACCAGCTGTCATCTCAGAATGCATTGCAATCTCAACAGCACTTCAGTTCTTTGATTTTATGCAGTTGTCGGTCCTTTAAGTGTACTGTGCATTTCCGGGGTAGCAGACGCTTTGACAATTGACAATTTTCACAATCATTTGAGCATTATGATGTTTTAAAGCGTAATGCCATTTAATTTGAAAGTTTTCAGTCAAATTTACACGATTAAGGGAGCGTGAAAACTAAGGAGAGAGATATCCTAATTTCAAGGTAAGACATTTTATCATGGATAGTAATTTCACCTTTGAGTTCAAGATGGACATATTTTTGATAAATGATTGCATGCATGTGTGTTTCCGAATGCATCTTTTGCTAACTTTATAGCAACTTAACGCCACCAGTCATGCGATCTTCGTTCGCCGTTTTTGTTGATTTAATATTTATGCTAATTTTAACGTTTGTATCAATGCATATCGTTTCTCATGTAGTTGGCTTTATTTAGAACAAAAGTCAATTGAAAGGGAAAAGTGACACTTGAAATAAACAAACCGATAGATTGATTGAAATGACATTGACATTTTTTATATGATCGGGACGAACGCATATTTAACATGTTCTAAAAAAACACAAAGGATTATGGGAAGCAGGTCGCCATGTTGGATGAATAGTCACGCGAGAGTCGGCGATGTTTGACGAAAGATTTGAGCAGCGTCAAATGGTATCTATTTATAACTATTTCAAAAAGATTATTTTTTACCACATTTCTACCATAAAGAGCGAGCTTCGCTCGCTTATTAGATAAATTTGGTGAAATTAAAGAAATATTGTCAGATCGTTTGGTAGACATGTTATTTATTGCAGAAACGAAATTAGATCAAACATTTAATAATAACCTTTTTAACATCGACGGTCATAAGCTTTTGAGGAAGGACAGAATACGTAATGGTATTCACGGTGGTGGTATAATGGCATATATTAGTTGTGACTATCCATCTAGTCGTAAATTAGACTTGGAATCTGAGTTTCTGGAAAATATGAGTTATGAGGTACATATAAACAATCAGAAATGGTTAATAATGGGCATCTACAAGACCCCTTCAATGTCAGACAATGAATTTTCAAATTGTTTTACAAAAAACTTAGATAAACGTATTATGCATTATGATAATATATTAACTTTGGGTGATTTAAACTTTGAAATGTTAAATGAGAAAAAAAGTGAAACTTTAATTGATATATGTGATGCTTTTAACTTTTCTCAATTGATAAATAAGCCTACTTGTTTCAAAAAAGATTGTAAACCATCCCTTGTGGATGTTATTATTACTAATAGGAAAAATTTATGTTTTAATATTCAGAATTTTCCAACTGGTATCAGTGATTGTCACAATATTATTGCTGTAACACTAAAGGGTAAAACTCCAGTACAAGTACGAAAGAATATAAATTATCGAAGTTATAAAAATTTTGATGTAGACAGTTTTAATTTAGATGTACAAAATATTAAAATTCCATGTATGGAAAACATTACAACATCGGAACAAGTAAATTCTACTTACATGGAATATCAGCATGCATTTGTTGAGGTACTAAATACTCATGCTCCAGTTAAGACAAGACAACAGAGAAAACATCCTCTGCCATGCATGAACTCAGAATTAAGAGGGGCTATATACCGGAAGCATATGTTATACACTCAGTATACCAAGCAACGGAATGCTAAAACATGGGAAAAATTTAGAAAACAAAGAAATCTGGTTACTAAATTAAAAAAGAAGTCTATAAGAAAATATTTTTTGGAACGCTGCTCTGGTGGTGCAAAAAGTAATGATTTTTGGCCAACTTTCAAACCTTTCTTTTCTAAAAAGTATATACCAGGGGAAGAAAAAATAATTCTTTGTCAAGAAAACAAGATAATAAATGATACTATGGAAGTTTCGGAACATTTCAATACCTTTTTCTCGACAGTTGCAGATAATATTGGAAATGATGTGGTATATGACTCCTCCACACATCCAAGTATATTGAAAATTAATAGAAATCATGATTCTGAAAATAATTTCAATTTTAAAAATATATCAACTGAAAATGTTGAGAAAATCATTAATAAAATAAATATTAAAAAGGCTACCGGAGCAGATGGAATACCAGCTAAAGTAGTAAAATGTAGTAAAAGTGTAATAGCACCGCAATTAAAGTTATTTATAAATTTATCCATAGATACAGGGATTTTTCCTGATAAATTGAAAGAGGCACAGGTTACACCTTTATTTAAAAAGAATGATCCTCTCTGTGTAAAAAATTACAGACCTGTCAGTGTTTTGCCTATTTTTTTAAAAATTTTCGAAAAAGTTTTAGAAATACAATAAGTTGATTTTTTCGATAAAATATTTAATCCGTATCTTTGTGCGTTTAGGCGAGGACATGGGTGTCAGACCACGCTGCTCAGACTGCTAGAAGACTGGAGAGAAGCTTTAGACAAAAATCAGTTCATAGCTGCAGTTTTGATGGATCTTTCCAAGGCTTTTGATTGCCTACCTCATGAAATTCTGCTTGATAAATTATCGGCTTATGGTGTTACTTCAAACTCAGTTTTTCTTTTAAAATCTTATTTAACTAATAGGAAACAGCAAATAAAAGTTAATAGCATACTGAGCAGCTGGGCTGACATTCATAAAGGAGTACCTCAAGGATCTATACTGGGGCCTCTTTTATTCAACGTCTTTATAAATGATATATTTTTGTTTATTGAAGAAGGTACATTATATAATGATGCAGACGACAATACTTTATCTTTTTGTAGCCCGGATTACGACCATTTAATAGAAACTTTGGAATCTGAATCAAATAAATTAATTGAATGGTTTAAAAACAATAAAATGCAAGCAAATCCAGACAAATTTCAGGTACTGGCTGTAGGTAAAAAAACATATAATAGAAATCCATTTATAAATTTACAAAATTTTACACTTACTTGTGAAACTACTGTTAAATTGCTTGGAATAGATATTGATTATCAGCTAAATTTTGATTCACATATTAGTAATATTTGTAGGAAAGCATCACAGCAACTTAATATTCTTAAACGTTTGGGTTCTTATCTGAATAGACTGAATAAATTAACAATTTTTCATTCATTTATTCTTAGTAAAATTAATTTCTGCCCTTTGGCATGGCATTTTTGTACAGAAAAAAATTCTAAAAAATTAGAAAAAGTGCAAGAAAGAGCACTCCGTTTTATATATGCCGATTATATCAGTTCATATGATAATTTATTGCTAAAAGCTAATGTACCATCATTACAGATTCGTAGAATTAGAATTATGGCCCTAGAAACTTTTAAAATAGTTAATAAATTATCACCTATTTGTTTAAATAACTTAGTTACAGTTAAAAATTCTAAATATTCTTTCAGGTACAGTAATATTTTGGATATTCCACAGGTGAAATCTACACGGTACGGTATTAAATCTTTTAAATATGCAGCAGCTACATTGTGGAACAGCCTCCCAGACCACTTCAGGACTGAAAATAGTTTTTCACAATTTAAGAGCTTAATGCAGTCCTGGAGTGGTATGGATTGTCGCTGTTCTGCATGTAAGTAATAACTTTGCTGAAAATTTCGCTTGGTGCCTTTTTTAATTCTGCTTATGCTATATAGTTTATTTAATTTGATTCTTTGATGCAGATGTCCATAAACAGCTTGAAACCCTGTGCCATATGTGCTGCTGTCTGTGGACCTCTGCATCACCGCTTATTTTATGTTTTAGTGCTAATTATTGCTTAATGCTTTGCTCTAAATGTGTGCTTTTATGTGCTTATCTTATTTAAGTTTCAACTCTGGTATATGTACATTGTCTTACATCTTGTGAACTGTCTTTTATGGTAAATTGCCTGTCTTATGTGATGTTAATTTTGTTTTATATGTGCATGCTTTGTTGTTTTAATGTTAGTTATATGTTTTATGTATTCGGTAAAAAGCTCATTAGAGCTTATGTTGTAAATTTATATAATATGCCGAATCAAAATAAAGTTTTATCTATCTATCTATCTATCCAGTCACAAATTTGCAATAAGTAAATTAGAATATCATATGATTCAATAAACGGCAAATTTCTTAAGTCAGTTTCCCAGTCTGTTACTTTAGTTACTTCGGGTAGCACAATATTTTCTCCAATTGTTCTTCTTGATAAATCCATATCATGGTAGTCATCGTGTGAATCTATTACTTCCAGGTCCAATTCAACGGCAATCTCACACAGTCTTACTAAATAAAACTTCCTGTATATACTGCATGATATTCCGCGATTCATAAGAAATTCTTTCAGTTCGTGAACTTTCATGAATTTGAAGTCTGCAGCATTTGTACTTTCCGAAGGTGCCATTTTGTTTATGTTGACGACGCTACCGGAAGTTTACCAGAGGAATATTTTTACGTCAAATAGCACCTTTCTCGCCTCCACATAGGAAAGGCACAATAACTCGGAAGACAACTATTGAAACGAAATATTCATCCCAGTACTAAGTAAAAACAGAATCTTGAATGATATGACCATTTAGTGACTATGGTTAAAACAAGTCAGTATAGTTGGATATCAATGACATAATCATTTTGTAACTATAGTTACAAGTCAGAAGTGGGAAATCAATATGATCATTTGGTAACCATGGATACTACAAGTAAAAAATTCGAGTTAAATGATGGTGATTTGGTTTTGTTCCAGACCATACGTTTACTTGGACGCCATCTTTCATTCCGGTCCATATGCGCATTCTCACCGGTTGGAGAGGAATTGCTTGCTAGTTGTCGAACAACGCTACTGTATACCCGTGCTCTTCGTAATCAGAAGACATACCATTCTAAGCTGAGAGAGTATAAGATGTTCCAAATCTACACACAAAAGGCAATAAACATATGTGAAACAAAATTCTAATATGAGAACAATGGAAACCATGACGACTAGCCATATGAAAATCTCCAATAACATTATGAGCGGTGTCACAAAAGTCTTTAACTTGAAACACACGACGTCATAATATGTTTTGTGCACAAAAACGTCAGAAAATCTTATGTAGTGGCTGTCATTACCGTATACACTATAGGTCCGTCCAGATCATAAAATGTCATATTATAATCGAAATAATTCATGTTCGCCGTTGGTTTGTAGACGATTTACATATGGGTGTCCATTATTTTCGTTTATTTTACCCCTCGCTCCGCTGCGCTACGCTCTGGGTAAAACATTAACGAAAATAATGGCCATCCATATGTAAATCTCCAACAAACCACCGGCACCTATGAATTATTTCCTAAATTATATTTATATATACAGATTTAGATTTAAATTCGCTTAAGGTAGATAGACACTATTGCGCTGCAAAATTCAATCGCACATTAGAAAAATAAAGAGTTGGATACGGGGTAGGTTTGATTTTCGAGCCGGAACAGTAGTATGACGGCTTTTCCTTGATGACGTCATAATTAAATGACAGATGTGAAACGTCATATTTTGTTTTATTTGCTCCCTTTTCTCGTAAATAATGATAAATCCAAAAACTTTGTAAAAATATCTCCGTTAAAAGCATGGTGACATATATATTTTATTATCGAAACCAATAAATTACATCATATTCTGTGTAAATAATGGCTTAAAATGAGCAAACTTTGATCTCAATTCTAGAAAAAGCAGGCATGGTGACCCATACTTTTATTACAGATTTCGGGTACGTATAATGGTTCTTCAATGGTGCCGACTTACAAAGAAATTTCATGGATCTATCTACCTTAAAAATATATACCAGGATGTGTTAATTTTTTTTTTAACGCCCGGATTACAATTAAATTATATTTATTGTTTTACTTATAATATAAGTATTTATTTCATTTATTTTATGCAATTTACTTCGACCCCACAGAAAATTTCTAGGCGCATAAATGAAAAATCATTATGTATTTATCGGATAATCTGAGAATAAAACAGTTACTGTCTGTAGTTTAAAAGACAGTAACTGTATAATATACCTAAGATATTATTACTTATAAGATCCTTGATAATATCATTATAAATATTTCACATTACCAACATGTTAACATCAAACATTTTACTATATACACTTCTGACTGCACTATCACGTGTTGTAACTTTTGGAAGCACCTAAAGAGTATGAATAATGATGCGAATCAGTTATTTCCGTCAGTTTATCAAATTTGTGTTTGCAGCTTTTATATTTCGCCAATAAGAAAAAATCCGAGTATCTTTTGGTATTTATTTTGTGTAGTTCCATTTGTGTTATCTATGTAAATTCGAATTAGCTATTTCTATGTGATTTTTTTTTTATTTCTTTGCCGATGTTAAAAATACGATATAATGTGTTCTGGTACTAATATATAACTAATTTTTTTAAGAAGCAGTATGCCGGTGCTGTTGGGATGTTGCTGCAAAGAAAATAGAAGTTGGCTATTGGAAAAGTGAAGTCGTCGCATTTGTCGTACAGCTTAATTTGAAGTCTACCTCTGTTGTCAATTTCAAGATGACGTTCAAGGAATGAGACTGATGTAGAAGTGTCTGTCGCATCCTTAATTTCTAGCTCTTTTGGATAGATCAGATGAAGCAAAATCACCAAAGTGAGAGTTGTTTAGTGACAAAATACCATCTATATAACAGAAGTTAAAATTGAAGGATTGGGCCAGTTTTGAAGAAGCTCTTCTATGAATTCAGCCTCATAATAGGGGAGAAATATATTGGCTAGGGGAGGTGCACAGTTTGTACCCATAGGAATTCCGCTTGTATGTTGAAAAAAAAGTCCTCCAAACTGGACAAATATATTGTGGATCAGAACCTCTAACATTTTAATCACTTCTTCCTCTTTATATTTTTTCTCCGATTCGGAGTCATTTTTCACAAAGTAGGCTTGTTCTCTACCTACAACAATGTACCTATATCTTCGTTCGCCGTTCTTACGTGAGAAACATCTATGAATTCAACCTTTTAGCCGAGATTTTAGTTGTTCATGAGGAATGGTAGTGTAAAGTGTGGAGAAGTCGAAAGTATAAATGCTGTTACAGTGTGATAATGATCTAGAGTTTAAGATGTCAAGTAGGCCTTTAGAGTTTCAAAATCCATATTTCATTTACACTGCATCTTGAAAAGCAAGTGTCACAGTATTTTTGAAGGCCTTCTTTAACAGCTGTCAACATGGAGGTTAGCAATTTAGATATAGGTGCTTTAGTTCTCATTGACTCTCGTGACTGATTGATTCGTTTAGGAATCAATTACCTCACAGCCTCTATCCACTCCGAAAGGGAATCAAGGTCTTTATCTTGTTCACGCTTAATCCATATTCTCGCGAAGTCCCTCTACAGCATGTATAAGAAGTTTGAAATTTTGTTGCCAGCTGATGGAACGTGGTTCACGGAATGTTCTCGGTGATGCCCTTTTGCAGGGACATCACCGAGAGACTTGTTTTCAATGATACTCAAATCTCCCGTTATGGCGTGACCACAGGGACTATATCTGTATGGCGAATCATTTTTCAGATCCAACGATGTATCGTTCTTTGTATGGGCATTTATGTAATTAATTTACCAAGTAAAAGAGGAGAGATCTGTGTCTTCATCCTTGGTGAACTTCCCGGAGGAAACCTAAACAGATTTATGGTTCTGTAATATCTCCTCCTTTGACAGAGAAGTAGCTGCGTAAGTTGGATTGCCTTTGGAATTATCAATGCCTGGTTCTTTCTTTAAACAATTTATGCAATGATTTTTTCAAGGAAAAATTATATTATTTTTGGTCTTATCGACAGGAACGACGACATATTTGTCATGAATAGGGGACAAGTAACTGGCCACATCAGCATTATTGAAATTTGATGATGCTTTAGTTCTCATTGACCCTCGTGACTGATTGATTCGTTTAGGAATCAATTACCTCACAGCCTCTATCCACTCCGAAAGGGAATCAAGGTCTTTATCTTGTTCACGCTTAATCCATATTCTCGCGAAGTCCCTCTACAGCATGTATAAGAAGTTTGAAATTTTGTTGCCAGCTGATGGAACGTGGTTCACGGAATGTTCTCGGTGATGCCCTTTTGCAGTGACATCACCGAGAGACTTGTTTTCAATGATACTCAATCTCCAGTTATGGCGTGACCACAGGGACTATATCTGTATGGCGAATCAGATAATGAAAAATCGGGTGGTTTAGAATTCAGGTCGTCGGTGGTAATGTTTTGCAATACACGTTTATGGTTGAAAATATTTCGATGCGATTGATAAGTATAGGTATACGAAATGATCGGGAATTATGTGTTTGAATTTCTATGATGCTAGATATTTGCTAGGTTAATAGCATCCACACCCTTATAAGCGAATTTGATGGGTAAACCCAATTCGGTTTAGGTATAGGGTTTGCAAAAGGCTGTTGTACCTCCAAAACTCCTCATGGAGTAAATATATTAAAATGAAGTATTACTCAAAGAATGATAACTCGTGTTTAAAAAGGAAAAAAACTTTACTGAGTAACTTTACCTTTGATTCTATTTGCATGGGAACGTTGTAATGCTAAATTAGATATGAACATCACTTTGTATAAATAGTTTTTTTATCCTTGTTTTATATCTTATCTCATAAAATGATATCATATCCCCTATCACCCATAGAATTAAAACACTTTTCTCTCATTTCCGTAAAAACACACAAATTGATAGTAACAATTGAAATAATGACATATGACCGTACTCTATTTGAAGTCTGAAAACAATTTTTCACACACATTTCAAAGAAAATTTAGTTTAAAACATTCACATTTTCACCAGAAAATGCACACAAAAATTTGAAAATTAATAGAAAACTATATTCGTACAACGCGGACAAAGGGTTGGAATCTGTGATAATGATTAATATAAGCAGAAAGGGCATGTACAAAGAATGTCAATTCTTTTTCTTACACACGGGTATTTTACATTAAGTATCTATAAAATTTACAATTTACAAAATGTTGAACATTTTTGCATTCAATTATATGGCTTTCTGAATTATTTAGTAAAAATGCTGCTGATGAAAGTTTACTCCTTGAAACACGTGTACCACATAAAAAATTGCACTGCAATCCTTTTTAATAAACAAAATCATAACAAGTAAAATATGCAAGTCATCGCGATTTATCAAAATAGATCGTGGAATTTAAATAAGAGAACATCCAAAGAAAGCTACTGGATTTCTCGTTTAAAACCCAGTCTTTACATCAGGGTTATAGATCAATAAATGTATATAATCCCTGCGTCGAAAATAGGAGCGAAATTTCCTGCCCCTTCCAATTTTTCCCCTTTTCAAGTGACAATCAATAACAATGCGTCTGTATCAGAAATTAGGATGGATACATTTCAATATACCCCGAGATATTACTGGATTGACACTTACCGAATTTGACATTACACCGGACTTTTCACTCGCAGTGTGACGTATGTCACTTGTAAAGCAGGTCATGCTTACCCTTCCGGAGCACTTGATGACACTCCTGTTCTTAAGGGGTCACACTATTAGTGCCTTATTTTTTGTGGCGTTTGTTTTATGTACTTTTTGTTTCGTCTTAGTCATTTACGTTCTCTATCTGTATGTAATCCTTATATTGCCATGCATTCTTGACATATGATTTTTGGCTATTGCTTCGGTATTCATTTGGAAATTTATCAATGCTGCAATCAATACTCGTTCTTCCGGTTGTCACTTTAACCTTTTTTCTTCTTCTTTTCTTTATATATTTTTTTTTGTCATTGTCCTTATATTCTTCACTGGACGTAAAATGTTAATCACTCAATCATGGCTAAGAGTAATTGATGTAGTTTCGATGCACAGATACTGACAAAATTCTTTTTCCCTCTTCATGTTACGTATGTACTCAACAGCTTACAAAATGTAGCTTTCGATACTTTGTTAAATTCATTTAGTTTTGTTTTTGTAAATAGGTTTTGTTTGACTGTATTTTTACTTTTTATTTTGTTTTAATAAAGAACCGGATTTGTTTCGAAATATAAGCAGTTTTTATACTCATGATTCAAACTGAATGTCTATAAATAAACCACATTGTGTGTACCTGCTTAGATCTAGCACAATAAGAATTTTGGGTGTTTTTGCTTTCTCTGTTTCATGTTTATATATATATATTCGTCCTGAATTAATTTTAATGGACAGTTTTGCTATAGAAAATATGTCTTCATTTCTTCTAACCGTAAATTATACAGATCTTCATCCAAAACTTTTGCACATATCCGTCACGCCATACAATATGCAATTTTTCGTTTAATATGAGCGGGATGACATGATTCGAAATTAAGGTACTAGTGAGTATCCGATTTTGATAGTCGATTTCTGTCACAATCTTGATATTTGAAATTCTCAGAACAATATCAAGGAACGGAAGTTCGGTTTGGCTACTTGTCTATGTAAATTGTATCTACGAGTGAAGGAGAATTCAGCATATCCTGGCACGACTGTAGTTCTTCGACCGATTTATGTCAATATATGAAACATTCATCTTCCTTTCTGTGCCGTTTTAAGTCTTTGTTTCTTGGTGTTTCCGATGTTACCGTTGTCCTAGGATTGTTTTTCCGATGTTACCGTTGTCCTAGGATTGTTTTTCCGATGTTACCGTTGTCCTAGGATTGTTTTTTCGATGTTACCGTTGTCCTAGGATTGTTTTTCCGATGTTACCGTTGTCCTAGGATTGTTCGTTGTAGACTGACGATTCGGCTCTTACTTACTTTACTGTAAGTTTTGTTTCTGGTCATTACGACAATTTATGTCTCCTCACTGCAGATAAAATTCAAATATTTGGAAGACAATAAAATTAAAGATATTTAAAAACTGAAAGGAAACAACTAATATGATATAAATCAAATGTGATGTAATCCTTTTGCAATTTAAATATAAGGGAATCTTATGATTATAATAATATATTCATTTTTTAACTTATGCAATTAAAGCATGACTTAGGTATTGAATATTTTTGTTGGACAATGGGTTCCGTGACCTTCAATGTTCAAGACTGACTTCTATCTTCAGTATGAACAACCCTTGAAACGTTCAGTATGAACAACCCTTGAAACGTTCAGTTTCAAGAGGGGCAAGGCAATATGTCTAGCAATATTAAAGGGTAAATATGGTGAATAACTGATATAAAACATTCAATTTTGTAAGGGCAAGATCGAAGCTGAAAATGTCATGAATAATTCAGTACAAAACACCCTGTTTTGTAACCATTTCCACGAGTATATGATATAGCAGATAATATCACAAAATGTCATATATTTTCATATATGTTTTATTACATTGTCCCCTTTATGATACTTTCAGACATCACTAATATAATACAGCTTGCACCTTTAATGAACACAAGTTTTGCCTCTCGTTATCGAAAATACAAAAAATACTAGCCTCCTGTTCAAAGCTAACTAAACGGATACATATTCTCTTTTAAGCTAGGATATATATCACGTAATTCGACGATTTCGTTAAAAAGTATCCATAATCCTTAACAAAAATGCTAATTTTCTGTTGATTTTTTTCATAAATCATATGATGGTGCAGTATACAGTGCACATCAACGTGCTGCAGTAGAAAGCAAAAAAAATTACTATGATCTTCTTGTTAGTGTACATGATGAAACTGTAGCCTTGGATACAGGTGATAAATTGTTCAATTATGTAAGACTCAGGTACAGGTACAGGTAAATTTTGTTAATTGGTACAATCAACACAGCTAAAATGTTCATTAAGGTAAAATAAATCGTCAATATTAGTAACTTCCCTTGAGTTCAGTAATTTTTAAAATGAGAAAAAAATTGTCAGACTATAGAGAGGATATTTCATTTGATTTGATAACAACACGTGTTATTGAGAAAAATATGAAAAAATCTTTATTCAAAATTAGTTTTTTGTTATGTCTTATGTCTTCTACATCTTTCAAAATGATGTTTTTCACGTACGCCGCAGTCTGCTCCGTAAGGCACTAGTCCGATGCCCGAGACTAGTAAATTTGAATTCGGACTAGTAAATTTTTTCAACCACTAGTCCGACTGGACTAGCAAGAATTTTTTGTTTCAGAAATTTATGTACATCGTCTTTCATTGCGGTAAAATTGTTCTTTTTCCGAACTAGTAAAATGGGGTTCGGACTAGTAAATCTGTTATCTCAACTAGCCCGAAGGCATACTTGCCAACACATAATTGGGAGAATTCCTGACAAATGGGCGAGGGGTGTGGGGACCGCTTAAGGTCCCCAGTGGGTCCAGGGCAAAGCCCTGGTGGGGGGCCAGGGGGGCGAAGCCCCCCGCCCGAAAACGATTTTACAGATATTAAAGGGTATTTAAAGGGTCCCCAGAGTGGTCTGGGTCTCCATAAGAATTTTTATCCAGATGTATATATTTCATTTGTATTCAATAGAGATTTTGTTCAGTTTTCTCTTTCGAATTTTAATGATTTAAAAAAAAAAAAGGTGTATTGTATTTTTTTAATTCAGACTCTCACGGATGCCTTGAAGAGGCTGTCCATGTTACAACCAGGAAAACGAAAATGCCTTGAAAGTTGAAGGCTGGTGCATGAAGAATTTTATCCCAACAATATTTTTGTTTCAATGTTTTGTTCATCTCATATGTATAACAAAAATCACAAGACTTTGTTATAAACCAATATGGATGGCTATCAATATGACTTAAAAGTTCCCTAGCAAAGCATTCAAGCCATTGTTATTAACATCAGGAGTGTCGGAGACCTCCTCTGATTCGGTGTCCATGATGTTTTTCTTTAAAACACCTACACGACTTAGATGATGTGATCATTAAAATATTAATAATAGAGTCAGTGTCGGTCTGGAAAGACGATGCAGAACAGAACAGACAGATGTAGAATTTTTATTTTTATAAGAATATGAAACAAATATTTTTTTTCACTGGAAAACTGAGAAATACCGGAGATTTTCACTGCCTTCCCGGTAGCCCGGAAACGCATCGAATTTCCGGAGGTTCCGTGAGAAATCCGGAGCATTGGCATGTATGCGAAGGACTAGTAATGAAAAAAGTTTTTGGCGCAGACTGCGTACGTTATCAATATCGGCACAACATGCATAAGAGTAGAGAAGCAAAAATAAGACAATAAATTTGTCGGGCTGGCCGTAATTCACATTCTGCACTGCCTATTTACTTTCCGAAAGAAAAAAATACGTTAGTGTATTATAAGTTCAAAAAGACGAATGGGCAAGAAGTGAGATCGGTAGATGCTTTAATTGTGTAAATTCAGCATATATTTAAATGTACTACATCCTCTAGAGTGACGTCGAAATGTATATCAGTCCTAAGTTGGACCTTGTAACATTTTTCTTGTTTGAGCGGCTATTCATATCAACGTCAGAAAATTCACACTGAAGAGAATGAACAGTCTGTAACTTGCCAGTGCCTTATCAAAAGCATATGACATGCTCCGTGTTGAAAACTGATAGGATATAAGGAGACAGGCAAAATATTGTACTGTTTCAGCTTCTTTATTAAACTAGCAAAATGGGACATTATATATATGTTAACAAAATGTAACTTCTTAACAGGGTATTCAGTGAAACTTCTATTTTTTTCAAAGCTTTTATGGGCGAATTATTTATATACACAAATGTATATGCATTTCATCAACGCAACATCCAACTTTTGCAAGTCTAAGGCTTTACAGATCCTTTTGTCAAATATAAGATGCATACCTTTAAAACAGATGTGTATTCAACGTAAACTGCAACATCTTAATTTATCTTTCAAAGTATTGAATCACTAATTTTAGGATTTAACTATTTTATTTCGATAATGAAATAAGTGATTTTGTTTTTCTTTTTTTTATTATGTATATGTTTTTTTTTCTCGTTTTTGTGTTTTTTTACTTGCTATTTGTAAAACGTTTTTTTTTCTTTCTTTCATTTATATTTACGTTTTGGTTTTAATAAATATCACAATGTATGTTCAGGTATCTAACCACCTGCATTGTGTAATAGCCGATGTTTTTCTCACACCCAAATAAAGAATCATTCGAGGTATGCAGATGGGATCTTTGTAGTGTAAACTTGTCAACATTTATTTACAAAACATTCAGAATCGAGACGGCATCTCCACCTGTCTGCATATCAAGAAAAATACAAACAAAATATGTGTACCAGAGATTGGACACAACAGTACACCTGACGGTGATCTAATTACGATGATCATGTTCATTTTTTTATTATTTAGTTTTCATTGAAGTATAATAGATAGGTGCAGCAGAAAAAATGGATATTTTCGTGTTTGTTGGAAGTTGAAACATGGAATTTCTACACGGGCGTCTACGAATAAACACCCCTGCACCTCGAAATCATGAATAAATGTAACAAGTTGATGACCCGACAGGTAAAGAACGTGTAATCAGGCCAATTCACAGAATGGTACATAAATATAGGTAAACGCAATTCTGAATATAAAACATTGTATCGCCTTCGTTTTGACAATTATTGTCACAGTAGACAGGCGCGAAAAATGTTTACTGCCGAGCCCGTTATTATTGCTTGATGTAGAAACTGAAAACAACATAGATTTAAAAGAATGTTAAGAATCTTTTACGCAAAATAAGCAAAAATATATGTAAGTCATGAGTCGAACGGCGATTTTTTTGAAAATGCAATAATGAAGTAGTGATCGTTATCGGTTATTGACATACGCCTTATAGCGGTACTCGTTGGTTATAACTTGATGTCAGTACACAGAGCGCCCTCTGCACAATGTCCGTGACTAGACATTTTGCGAATAAAATGCGTTTTCTTGCAACAATGAATTAAAAATACAAAAAACGAAATATGTCATGTGTGTCAGAACAATATAAGGAATTAATATTCACTTTTCCATAATTTTGCGGACTTTCACTTTAATGATAATCAAAAAATGGTGTTTTTATTTTCCAGTTTTAATATGATAAGGGTATGCGCCAAAACCTGCTATTTAATTTTAGATTCAACAACAACAATGACAGCACATATTACAAACACAATAACAAAGAAAGTTGGATTGAGAAACAAGGCTAAGCCTTATGTTAATCTCTCTCCATTTTAATTTCATTTAATTTTAAATGAAAGAAGAAATGTTTTATATTGTAAATAAATTTGATGTGCACATGTATTTATGCAATTATATTGTTTTTATGTATGTGTTTATCAATTTTACCATAGTCTCTTATAATTCTGTATAGAATGGTTCTCAATTTTATTATTGTATTATTGTTTAATTTGTAGAATTTAATTATTGTAATTGAGAGATGAGACTTAAATAAAATAAAATATTGAATTGAATACATTTGTAACTACATACAACCATAAATAATTATATTCCAATAAATTTTGTTAAACTTTTGGCTTTGGTTAGCACCCTTTTAACATTTACTCTTGACAACAGCGCATGACAAATGCGTTTGGAACGATTGATTGATTGATAAGTTGGGGTTTAAAGTCAAGCGACAAACAAGTCAGGACGAGAACAAGTTAATCAATTTAGAAAATTAAAGTAAATAAAACAGGAATGAAATAAAGGTGGAAAAGACAACCGGTGCAACGTGTTCTGATTGCCACTGGAAAAAAGGCAGAAATGGGTAGGGGCAGGAATCTTAGCCTTCTATACGACAACAAGTGCCTCTTCAGAATTGCTTTTAGATTCTCCACATGTTCTTAAAAGGTTTGAGCAAAAACAACATCATCGATGTACATAATAGCAGTTGTCCATTGTAGACCTTGGAGAATTAAATCCATGGTTCTCTGAAATGTAGAAAAACTACCAACTAGCAAAACATGGCATAGCAGTGAATTCATACTGTCAATACGTCGTACAAAAACCTGTCTTCGGAATATCTTCAGATTATATAGGGACCTGTAGATATCCAGTAGTTAAATCAAAGGAACTAAAGAAATAATTTGAGCCAGAAACGGCATCAATACAATCATTTAGTCTAGGAAGAGGGAATGCAGGTGTATTTTTTGTAGCTTTCCATCTTTTTTTCTTCACCAGTACAAGTGGACTCGCACAAGGTGATTTTCTGTTGATGCCTTTTGCTTCTATGTCTTTGATAGCCTCCCTCTCTCATATCGATAACGCCAAAGGTACTCTCCTGGTCAATTGATTGATAGGAAGGGCACCACCTGTTTCTATTTCACGAGGCGTGATGTTTGTACATCTTAAATCATTCTCATCAATTGAAATATGTCTTTATACTCTTTATACTTCTACAAGCATTTTGCAATTTCAGCTCTCTCTGAAACTGATGATCTATTGAACAAATCTTTTAATTGCTTTGGTATATTTTCTTTACTTTCATCTTGTTTCAAAATATGGTCTTTTTCTAGACCTAGTGCAGACTGATTTTTATTTTGCAACTGAATTCTTCTGATTGCATGGTTTTCAGTACCAATTTCATGGTTTTCCTCACAGGTGATGAATCTCACTTCATCAGTTTTCTCAATAGCTTGTGCAACGGAAACCCTTTTGCAATATAAATACTAGAGGCTCTAATGAGCCTGTATCGCTCACCTGGTGACTGATATATTCATTGTCACCAAGAGACTATCCTTTATTATCCATACTATACATCAGTTCACCAGATGTTACAGTTTCTGAGAGGATATTCAAACATTGTTGCCATCTTGGATGAGGTACAAATTTAAGTCATAAGCTTTGAAGGAAACCACCCAAGGACTATTCTGATCAAGTTTGGTTCCCATTGGCTCAGTAGTTTCAGAGAAGAAGATCTTTAAATGCATTTCCCATTGGGCCATTATGTTAAACCGTGTTACCCCCTGGCGGACATCTTGGATGAGGTGTGAATATAAAAATCACAAACTTTGAAGGGTGCCACTAATGGACTAACATGACCAAGTTTGGTTCCAAATTGCTCAGTAGTTTCAGAGAAGAAGATCTTTAAGAAGGTCCTTATGTAAAACTATGTTCCTAGCTGATGGCCATCTTGGATGAGGTATCCATAAACCGGTTTAACCCTACCGCTGGCTTTTGCTAGTGCCGGTACCAAGTCCGGCTGTCCCGAGTTCCTATCGTTGTTTATGTTTGTCTTTTGTATTTTTATTGTGGGTTTTTTCTTGTGCAGTTCCTATTTACTTTCTGGCATGTGGCTATGTTTTTCGGCCATTGTAGGTGTTTCCTGTTATCTTTTTTATTCCATCAACATAAAAATCACAAATTTTGCAGTGGATCACCAATGGACTATTGTGACCAAATTTGGTTCAAATTGGCTACGTAGTTTCAAAGAAAAAGATCTTTGAATGTATTTGCCATAGGGTCCCTATGTTAAACTATGTTCCCCGCTGGCAGCCATCTTGGACGAGATGCGAACATGCTGGACATATGTAGAAATTGTAGTGCTTGATAAACTTAACACTTTTGCATTTCAAACTTAACCTCTATCTCAAATAGTTTTAGAATTAAAAGTAAATACGTATAAAAAATCGTGAAAATTCAAAGAAAAGGGGGCTATAACTTTATATTGGTCCTCAGATTTTCTTCAAAATTGCAGGACATGTGTATCTTATGATGCCGACCATAATCTCTGTTTTCAATCATTTTCAATTTACAAGACAAAAAGTGAAAAAAACGGAAATTTTGCGGGAAAGGGGCAATAACTCCTAGACGGGTTATCGGATATTCTCCAAATTGAAGGGTGGGTGGATCTCATTGTGCTGAAAATTTTACCCCAGATGAGATTTTGATATCTGTAACGGTTTTCGAGTTACTTGCAAAAAAAAAACCAGCAATTTACCCTTATGTTCTATTTTTAGTAACAGCGGCCATGTTGTTTGGTCTACGGATAAAAAAAAATCACAAACTTGAAAGTGCTTACCCTGATGATGATTCAGGCCAAGTTTGGTTAGTATTGGCCTAGTAGTTTCAGAGGCGAATATCTTTGAATATATAAGTTAACGGACGGACGGACGCAGGATGACGGACACCGAGTCATAAAAAAGCTCACATGGCCTGTGGCCAGGTGAGATAATAACGGAATAGTAAGACTACAAAGCAGTATATATCAAGAAAAGTAAATTAAAAACATACAACCATAATTAACTATGCTCCAATAATTTTTGTTTGTTTGTTTTTTTTTGTTCTTTGTTTTTGTTCTTTATTTGTCTGTTTGACTTTGACTCTAGATAATTGTGTTTGGTAATGTTGTTATTACCACAATTTACTCCTTTCATGACCTCATGCGTAAGGATGTCAACTCCATAAAACTATATCTAAGTACCCCAGTAAAAGTTGATAAAATATAAAGTTCCCTGTACTTTTGGTGCTTATCAAAGAAAAAGTCTCCTTAAGCAGCTTTCTTACACGGTTTTTGAATCATCGTATCTGACCGCTTGTATACTCCTGCGGTCGTGGCTATAGTAAATGTGAGAATTTCGCAATTGACAAGGGCAACTGCTTTACCAGCGCGAAAATTAAATGTTTCAAATAAATTATTGATAACATCCTTCAATAACATAAGAACAACAAAGTAGTGTATTATTCTTTAACCATAATAACAATAGACAAATATATATTTCTGATAAAAGAAATAGCAGGTAAAACCGAATTTGAACATCCTCGTCAAACCGAATCGCGTGCGAATCTCGCGCTTGTTGGTTCGAAACAGAAATATCATTGATTCAAAATAGGCAAGAGCGATTCCTGGAAAAGGTTGATTCTTTTGATACAACGATTTTCGTTGAAATTTCAGAACAAACAAATGGTCAAATAGCATTTGCGAAAGAGTTCAGGTACATAAACAATAAATCTGGCGACTCTTATTTAGACAGATTCCTTTAAGTGAATACTTAGATAAATGTGCAAATGAAAAGTTAGAATTTCCTTTCTTTAAGTGTTCCTCTAAAGTAAAGAATTGGAAAGAAAATTTATTATAGCATTCGAAACGAAACAAGTAATTTTAATTTCAGATAAGGCACCATTTCGATGAATTACATTTCGTCAGTGCAACTTTAATCAAGACATGCCAAAAGTGCAGCTGGGCAGTGAGGTCACGCAAAGTAAAATTGTACGACAGTAGGGACTATTAGTAGCAACCGCAGTAACGCGTACCTCCCAACGGCTGAAGGAATCTTGCTGCGGACAGGGAAAAACCCAAGTCCCATAATCAGTGTACACTATTTACGTTTCTGGGCATTCTCATCTTTTACTTACTAAAATAACGTAAACATGGTTGATTCCTTGTGTGTTCTCATGGTCTTTTTATTTTATTTCATTAAAGTAAAGTACACTAAAGATATTTGATATTTTATATATGCTCGATGTGTATTCAGGTTGAATGTCATCTGCGCCAATGAGGCATAGATTATAGATAACACACATGGTATGTGTCGCCTGCACCAAATATATTGAAAATTTTCTGTATTTGAAGGAGATTGACAAAGTCATATAATAGCAAGATAGATTAAACTTATTTTATTGTTCAAATTGTTACAACAAATGGATTAGACACAAGTTATCTCAACTTACAAAGGTCCTTTCCATATAATTGTACAATACAATTACCGCAATGGAACGGGAGGTTTCGCATTTCATAAATATTTTACGAAAGGATATGGAGTAAATGAACATGAGACCATAACACATATGTTAACTCCAACTGCAATAATTTTAATGAGCTGTATGGTCATTTCGGAAATTTATTCCTCATCAGCAGCACTAGAACTCAAACAAAGGAAATCCATAATTTCAAAAAATGAAAACCAAACGAAATCCGAATAATCAGTAATATCAAATACTGCTAAGGACAAAACTACGATGGTGGGAGTTAATCCTTTGGTTTTAGAATAAAAACGGTTTAACCCACCATTTCTTTTAAAATGCCAGTACCAAGTCAGGACCACTGCGGTCGACAATTGTTTCGGTGGTTTCCACCTGATTTGTTTTTTTTCTCATGGACTTCGGCTCTTAACAACTCTGTTCGGTAATTTTGTTACTACCCCTATTGTATAATTCAACCAATAATAAACGCCTACATTAAATGTTATAATAGTACATATATATGTACTTTTGTTGCAAAATAAATACAGTATATGGTAACAAAATACATGTATTGCAATGACACAGGTTAATCATTTTTTGAAAGAAAAAGGGAAGAAAAACAAATAATAGAATAAGGAAGAGAAAAAACTGTTTGTGATCAACCAGGATTGAAACGCCTTGTTTTCTTTATAAACTGTTTTACAGATAAGAAGATATTTCGGTTTTGGTCTTCAGACAAAGAGCTGTCGCCAAAAAGAATTACAGTTTCAAAATTGAAATTTATAACATTTATCCGATTTCTCAGTTCGACTCTTGCATCATCATAAAGAATACATTCAAAAAAGAAATGGATGGCATCTTCTAATAACAAGAAAAAGGTAACATAAAAAATAAAAAGCAGAAGAAAATGACAACACATACTGAAGTATTCCGCCAAGTTTTATTGAAATATACAAAGCCATTTAGAAAGAGTTGCGGTTTGGAGGCATACCCTAAGACCCCAATAACCTAAAGTCAAAAGAAAAATAGAAATTTGGGGGAAGGGAAGAAAAATAATGAAAAATGCGAATATATAATGAAACAATTATACATGAGACAATTCTAAAGTTTTTTAAAAAATACAGAGGGATTTTTGAGGAGGTATACATATGTAGGCATAACCTCACGACTCCAGGAAAGCTAAGTCGGGGTAATGAGAATGAACAGAATTTTCAAATTGTTACAACAAATGGATTTCTCCTGAATTGATACAGGCATTTCAAAAGATATGGCAGGTTTAACAGGTTTTATGGCGCGCCAAATCTCCCCTTGCATTGCGGTAGTGTCCGGCAGCAATGCTATTGACAGGCCGTAACATAGTGAAATGTCCATCCCATTACTAAAAGTACAAATGAGGTTGAGAAAGATCTGTTGGGTGGCTGATTGGTATGTGTCATTTTCTAACCTCAAGAAAAAAAATTAGTTAAATGTTATATGTTACTTCTCTAACGAGCAAACAATGCCAAGGTGAAATGTTCAAAAAACATATATATTTATTTCTTTGTAAAAGATATCATAACGGCAAATCTGTACCACAAACATTATCGACAAATACAAAACTAAAAAAAAACCAGTGTGATATAAAAAATAACATAGAAAACTAAAGTACACATGTACAATCACAATAGTCCTGACTTGGTACAAAAGAAATGGTGGGTTGAACAGTAGTGTCCTTTAGCAACTCAACAGCAATTGCTAGTGAATAACAAAATACCGAAGTTACTGTTAATAAATGTCGTAAACAGTTAAAATAAATGATCATCCCAGTATTAAGTAATACAAAAAATCTTGAATCACAGTTCGGGCCAAATCTTCAATTTTCTCTACAATTGAAAAACTTTCTTAATCATCGTATCAGACAGGCTTGATTAATGAGGCAGTCACGAAGATAATATGACAAAGTTCAATGATACTAAAAGTAGCTTCTAAATATGGGGAAAAATTTACGAAAACAAAAATGCATGGCTAGTACCTATCTACAATATATATTTATTCATTTGTTTAAAGGTACAAAGCCTTTTCATAAGCTGCAGATAATAGAGTTATATCCTAAGACTCCAATAACTTAAAATGGAAATCTTCTAAGAAAATGAAAAAAGAAAAACAAGTTAGATTGTGCTCATCTGCAGTATATATATAAGCATCCATGCAAGTTTGGTTAAAAGCACGGAGTTGTGGATTATACCTTTAAACGTTGTAGGAGCTAAAATGACAAAGCCCAATGAAAGATGAAATTAAAAAAATAGTCAAGGAAAGCAGAATTTTTACTTAATATCTATAATAACTGAAAACTACAGAGGAATTAAAAGTTGCAGATATTTTAGACATGTTCTTAAGAATCCAATATAAAGAGTTCAAACTAAAAAGTTAAACTATGGGACATTACTTTCATGGGAATCACTGTTCCGAATTACCCAGTCGTTTCAGAAAAGCGATGTCATTGTAAAACTATCTGCCTCACTGGTCACCATCGTGGATATGACGCCAAACTCTCGGGTAGTGTTTTTAATGGTCAATTCCAATTGGCCTTGAGTATTTTCAGAGTCAACGAACATTTTTTCCATAACCATGTTACCGTAGGGGGCCATCATTTTATACTAGAAGTAGACTGCTCGATAAGGACTATTTTGACATTTTGCATCACCTATGTTGGTTTGTTCTAAGGGTACTTGACATTCTTAACTCTCAAACAGTAGTTTTCTTGTGAACATAGATCCCTCGCTAATGTTGCACTGCAAAATATACAAAGATTATCTAAGCTTCCATATGCTAAATGTATTAAAAACAAATTTCCAATAGAGGAATGCACTTCTTTTATCCTTTTGCGTTGTCCTTCAGCTTAAATTTCAATGACAAACTATTAGCCATTTTTGCGGGGCATGCTTGCATGGAAAATAACCAGTACCTGATTCAATGCCATATTCCTCCCAATATTAACCAGCGACATATAGGTAACATCTTTGTCTATTAATTTAATTGATATTGGTATTTGGTATTTACTAGCCCGGTAGACATGATCATTTTACCTTGTGATGGCACCATAACATGTGTCATGTGACAAATGTTAACTTGATTTCAGCTGATAGGAAACAATGTTTACAAAAAAATCGTTCACCTTTGCCATCGATATGTCCCATCATAGGCTTGTGTTTTGATTTTCTTGTGCAATGAAAGAAACGTTCCTGTGAAAACAATTAACTCAAAGCCCCGTATTGGTAGTTTTATACGTGCAGTAAACGTACTTGTGACTTTTTTCAAATCTGATAAACCAGACGAACCGTTTCAAATGGTACTATGCATTGTTTCAAAATTAAAACAAGTCCTCCGTAGGCACCAAACTGAATCACATAACATCTTAAGTGAATGACGCCACACAACAACTGAATTTCATATGTCGCAACCTGCACAGATTTCAGAAGAGCATCAAAGAACAACCGTATTAGCCTTAGTCGGACCATACCTAGAAAAAAACTGCTCAGTTTGGGTTCCTCATTAGGAAAAAGGACATTATCAGAGTTGAAATGGTACAACACGTAGTTGTAAGGTTTGTCACAAATATTATACATACCAACCTAGATGGATGATAAACATATTTAACAACTTGCGTTGACCATCATTTATAACCAGAACAACAGGTAACAAGTTGAAAGTAATGCATAAAATCTTTTACAATTATGAAGACACAGTCTATATATATATATATATTTATATATGTGTGTGTGTATGGATAATTCACTTCACAACATCCCACAGTAGAATACCAATTCAGCATTAATTCAAGAAACATGGAACCAATCAGTCACCAAAAAGATCTTTCAACAACTAAATATACCGACGTTACCGTAAATTAAGCTTCTGCCTTTTGAACAATTAACTTTTATCTCTTAAGTACAGATAAATCAAATTATTTTGAAGTCCATAACACCTACAATTGGCAAAAATTACAATAACATGTCACAATTCACAAGAGGACTGCACTAGAAAAACACAAATGAACGCCAAAATGCAAACGTAAAAACGATAGTAACTAGGGATAGTTGGAATTAGTATCGGCACTAGCAAAATCTAGCGGTAAGGTTCAACCGTTTTATGGGTTACTCCCTTCATCTTTCTCTTTCTGTATAAAATACAAATAAATCCCGGAATCCCGGCTTTATTTTTACATTATCCCGAAATCACGAACTACAAATGAACTTAAAAACTGGTGAAATCCCGATTCCCGGTGCACTTTTTCCCGTAATCCCGGGCTTAGATTATAGAAATCCCGATTTCCCGAGCTTAAAAACATCAAATCCCGACATCCCAAAATAGAATATAAGCGTTCAATATACTCCCATGCCAACGTTTTAACATAAAACAATACTGAATTTTTTCTATTTTTTATTTATTTATTTTTTATTTCTTTTGTTTATCACTGTCATTTGACTTTGAACTTTATACATGTATTAGTATTTATCGTTGTCGTATTTATGGAGGACCTTCTGTATCCAGTTCCGGTATTGGGAAACCCTGACGTAGACGCTAGGGTATGCTGTATTACAACCAACAAAGCCCCATGACGTCACTCCTGCAAGAACTCTACTACCATCTTCATTGCACGCCAAAGGTCCACCACTGTCGCCCTATAAAGAAAAATTTTCTTATGGTAAACCACTAAACAAATGAAGAATTATATATTGTAATGTAGGTACTCCAACGAAGACTTTTGTTTGATAATTTATCAGTTTTCATTGCACAAATACATGCACGGCAATTTTTACCTCTACTTGTTTTTGTAGTTTCCTTGAATTTTCGTCGCAGTGGACAAAGCGCTGCAACTCTAAATAATTTGGAACCAGTTTTTCCTTAGCTCTTAATAGAACTGGTAAGTGAGAAGAAAGCCAATACCGGAAGTGGACAAATTGCAATTTTAAATTATGTTAATTAATCCTTATTCTAAATTGTTTGGAGATTAAAAGTTTAATTTCTTATTATGGAAGCAGATAACTATCTTTTTGCACCGGTATATTCATTGAATTCGATTTTTTCGTCGGAGTACCTATGTAATGAATAACATAATACCGAAATTACTTTGAATTTAGTTTCTGCATATGCGCATTTCGATAACTTATGTCTCTTCAGTGCAGATCAAATCAAAACATTTGGAAATCCATAAATCGAAATATCCAAAAGCTGAGAAAGAACAAATTATCAATAAGATCTAAAAAGGAAAGCCAGAATAGGACAAATCTATGCAAGAGGATTGAATTTTAATCTTGCAATAATTTAAAATCTAAAGTTAAGAAATTGTCTATATTAATAACCTTCACTGGGGTAAAGCTGATGACCGTAACTGTAATGCTTCTTAAAATATACACACATACTTCCAAGCTTACATTAGTATACTAATACTTATTCTCTAGGTACTGTGTTGGACGTTGAGAGTGTATTGGCTCTTTTTTTTTCAGAAATACCAAGGTTCTTGTATAACAAATAAATTTTGTTAAGACTAATAAAAATTATTGTTCTGCACTCTCGCTTTTAGAAACAAGGGTGTAAAATTTGGCAGAAAGCTGAAGCTTCAAATAAAGTTAATCGGAATTGTCTGAAGGGTGAATATAACAAAATTAAATCTCAGGTCATGACACCTGCTTTATAGGTCCGAAAGAAAATATCTGTCATCATCAGAAATAAAAATTCATAAGAGGATAAAAAAAAATATGGAAATTTAGAAATCATAGAACAACAGGAGGGAAAATACAAGATTCTTACATTGCACGATCCCCTGTCTGCATCTTCCTCGAGTAAACAGATGTGGTTCTCTGATATTGTAGCCCCAAAAAATTGATTCCAAATATTTCCACATTGTTCGTTGGAGATAACTGTAATATCTGTAGCTTGAAGAATGTACGGCAAAGGTCCATCTGAAAAAAAATCGTAAATGTCTCAATCAAAGGGCTATATAATGTTTTCGTATAACACTTTGTGACTAAATGATAAACAATGGTACTCTGATAAGAAGATAAGGTGGTCAGTATTCCGACTTTTGTCAAAACGGACGAATGGTTGGAATTCAAAGTGCTCAGAACTGTATTAAAACTGACAGTATTGTTGTCTTTTAAACATGTATATAAAATTGATTTTGAAAGGATATTTCCAAAACGGCGACCTCTGCAATGAGAAAATTGAAATTCCTACAAACGTTTTAAAAAAATCATTCCTCATTCGTAGAAATGATCCTGATACGGGAGTTTGTGTGGGAGACTTGTTTCTGCTTTCCGATGAAGTTTTGTGACTTTCGTAATACATAGATATAGGAAAGTGCAATTAATGTAAAGGTGTTACGAACATAACCTAAAAACTACTTATCGTCTTTCCCTGCGCATATCTCAGCCTGCAGAGCACTTCCAGAAAAGCCATATCCGGTTGACCCGAACTTATCAAGAGTTTGACCTTGATTTATTAAGAAAGTTCTCTCAATGTTTGACAATAATATCCTTCTATCCGTTTTGCAAGAAATAAATCTTAATTAGATAAAGAATCTATTGCATTTTCTGTTTTCAATTTTGTAAACAAATTGCCATCACTATTTCACAAAAATACAAACGAGACGTTCTAAAAACAACGGAAACTACGTCGCTGATAACTTCAGCAGAGTCACCATCTTGTTAACATTGTAACGTCATAAAAGTGCCTAGGAACTGGAAGATAAATGTAAACAATGCAGAGGTTCTACAATGAAACACCGACTTTATTTCTATAATTCGATTAAACCATTTCTAAATTTAATGACGTTAGTCTACAAAAAATATTGTGCATTCATAAAATAACTACAAAACATTTCTCATCTTGTAAAAAAGGGAATGAACCTCATTTCCCGCGCAACCTTGTGAGAATTGACACAAAACCTCATAAACTATTGTATAGAAAGAAGAAATAAAAGACAATTAACAAATTATCTGAATTTTGAAAGCTGGAATATTGTAAAATATCATCCCGCTCGCCAGAATAGGAAGGGCGTCAAAATCCAGATAACATATACATATCGGCCTCGGACAGGACTGGTGAGACATACGTGTTGAAATACGCATATCAAGCACATAATATAGCATCTGATGAGCAGCGACACATTGTTATTTGTGTATGTGATTTGAGCAACGTCGCATTGTTATTTGCGTATGCAATTTTAGCAAAGACACATTGTTATTTATTTATTGATTTAAGCAACGACACATTGTTATTTGTGTATGTGATTTGAGCAACGACGCATTGTTATTTGTTTATGTGATTTGAGCAACGACGCATTGTTATTTGTGTATGTGATTTGAGCAATGACACATAATATTATTTGTGTAAGTCATTAACAATGGTTGAAATCCCTTTGTAATGCATACTTAAAATAATGTAAAAGGGCATTTGAAATACATACATCCGTAAAGTCTTCCCCATCCACTTATACTGCATATTCTTCCAGCGAAAAGATCCTTCTTTGCCAGTGCTATTGGTGTAACATTTTCGCTTAATTCTAATGGATATTCCAACTTAATGACAGATATGTCATGTTCATAGCCGTCATTGGTAGGACAATAATCTGGATACTGAAAAATAGTTATAAGTAAAATAACATCTCTATCACTGATAAAAGAAACCTTCCTTAATTATAACTAAAAAAGACTGCATGATAGAAAATAATGGAAACATTCAAAAGCAGAGATTCTCCAAAGCAGTGTTTTGTGTTTGTGTTTTTGTGAAACGGGAAAATTTGACTGAAAGGTGTTATTCTTCCTCTTCCGACTTTTGTTTATATCTTGGGTCATTCACAAAAATCCGTAATTCTTTTTTTTTTTATAATGTTTTATTGGCAAAACACATGTATATATATATATATATATAAGTTACTGATATAGAGTACATGTTAATTACAAAACTGATTATCATAAGCAATATAAATTGTTTTTTTTTCTTGTTCAAAATTCCGTATTTCTTACCTTGCTTCATTATTTATCTTTAATCAGCTGAATAACAAATATTACTCTCTATATGGCCATTTTGCCAACTTATGTCTCCTTAGTGCAGATTCTTACCTTGCTTCGTTATTTATCTTTTATCAACCGAATAACGAAATATTAGTACCAAAATTATTGTCAATTAAATTTCTCTCATTTTGGCAATTTATGTCTTTTCAGTGCAGAATAGAGCGAAAGTAAACCATAAACCAAATTATGTATAAAAGCTGATAGACCGTTAATTACCAATAGGAATTAAATAGAAAAGCAAAAACATCAGTAAGGACAGATTTGCAAGGAGAGATACTCTAAAGTTTTAAACAAAATTTTCGTATATTTAGATATTGCAAGTTTCCAAATAAAAAATCGGTTTTCGGGACAACGACGAAGACTTGACTACTTTATTAGAGTACCCTAGGGACTAGCAGTCCACCAGCAGAGGCATCAGTCCAATGGTAATAACTAAAAAATACCAAAGTCAGTGTGAATTTAGATTCTGTATATGGCCGTTTCTACAACTTATGTCTCTTGGGTGCAGATTAAGTCAAAACGTCTGAAAATCCATAAACTAAATAATGTGTAAAAGCATATAGGGAATAAGTTACCAATCGGATCTGAATAGAAAAGCCAATTAAAGGCGAAATCATCACAAAATCAATTGCATATAACATAGTATTAACTATACAAAGGCTATAATATGTATATTATTACATATAACATCGTATCAACTTTACAAATGCTATAATTGTATAATATCAACTATTGAACTAAAGATATAGTCTTACAGTGTAATAGCTTTTTACAATTCTGGTCTGGTAAGGGTCATCTATTTTATTTGTACCAGCAACAATTCTGTGTAGTTCTGGCCTGAAATGAGTAAAACACATAAAATAAAATGAGATATTATACGTTATTCAGGAATCTTCACAGGGGATCGCGTGCAGGGGATACGGGTTCATATTCCCTATCTGTGTCTGGGATATAGGGCACAGACTGGGAATATGAACCCGTGTCCTCCGTGAAGCCCGAATAACTTTTATATTCTGCTAGAAGTGCAACAATTTTTCATTTAAAGGCGTTCAAAAATTGTGATTTTGCTACCACGGGGTTTCGGTCTCATATCCCCTGTCAAGCTAACCAATCAAATTGCAGGATGTACGTGCATATTTCACTTTAGTTTATAACAGTTTAATTTGTTCAAAGTAACAAAAAGGATTGGACACAAGTTGCACTAACTTATGAAGTCCTCTCCAGAATACAATAGAATTTACAATAATATCAAGAGCATGCACGATATAACAGATAATTTTTTAACAAAAAAAACGAAATTACATTAACTATGAGAATGAGATGGTCAAATGTATACAAATAAATAAACAATTACATGAAAAAAAGGTGAAACAAAATGCGCAATGTGAGAATGGATGCAATGTTTACATGGATGATTAAGACAATCAAAAACCGTTTGGACTCCTTAATAAATTTGTATACACTTTTAAAAACGCGAATATTTTCATCAAAAGTAAAATTGTCGTTCCCTTTTGTAATTAAATTTAAATCAATAGGGAACTGCACCCAATTAAGACTTTGTAAAAATTCATTACGTATTAATGTGTATCTGTTACAGCCGAAAAAGAAGTGTTCGGCGTCTTCTCTCGGAAATCCACAATTACAGATACGACTATCTAAAATGTTTACTTTGAATAAGTCGTGATTCAAGAATGAGGCCGAACATCTGATTTGGGTCAAAATAATGTTAAGTTTTCGAGGACCATAGAAATAATGTTTAGGGACTTTGTTGCTATATTTATTAGCATTTTGCAGACGTAATGCACTCTTGAACTTTGTAATATTTTGCATATTTCACTTCAGCAGAATATAATTTAAAAACAGAGGAACGGTTCTATACACATTGATAAGTAGTACAACATAGACAAAGGGATATTTGGGATATTGCATACCAATAACAATAGAGGGAAAAATGAATACTTTAAAAAGAAAATATAAAAAAAATGATTATATATGATATGTCGAGAAAAACATTAATATTGCTTTAACAAGTTAACCTCTATATTCACTTCGACAAAAACATTATTGGGTGATAAGGAGATAACTAGTCTTACACAATAACTACATGTGTATATTCCATTTTTTAAGAGTGACACGGAAACATACTATCTGTGGTGATAAATTTTTGCAATAGTGAACAATTGCTTAATTTCAGAACAAATGCATGCTAGAGCAGATACTGTCCTACAATTCATTTTATTTTCACATCAATTTTCGTTGTCCTACATGACTTTCAGTTTCCTACCGGAGTTTTGTGAAAGCTATGAGAAATATTATTTTTAAAAATCCGTAACTGACAAAACCCCTTAATCAACACTGGACTTTTAACAATCGTACTTAACAACAGTATCAGTATAGATGTATACTTACGGATAGCCTTCTATACAGTGGGCAGCTGTCACAACCCACTGATCTTCAATAATTGATCCACCACATATGAAGTACCATGTACCAAAATAATTGTATTCCAGACGGACTTGCCAGGGAAAATCCTTGATCTGCACATCAACGCCACCAACAATACGACTTGATCCCCTACTTTGTGCATACGCGCTAAACTGGATAAAATAAAATATTGGGTCGTGTTAGGTATTTGTATTCGATTTTGTGTGCCTATCTATGATGTCAAAATAAATTAACATTTTCTTATGATATAAACAGGCAAACACAATTTTCTTACTTTTCAACCTTTCGGCTTCATTTTATATTAACATTTTTTTATGAAAAAAGGTGTGAATATCTACAACCATATTATGCCAAAGTGCCTGAACTATAAACATAAAAAGGCCTTTTTATTGAATGTTTTTGTTTTTGGTTTTTTTTTCTTTCTTTTTTTTTCTTTCTTTTTTTTCTTTTTTTTTTGTCGAAGTAAGTTTCGAAACACGAAGTTTCCGCAAAATGAGTTAACAGCT